>WURT03660361.1:0-18233 GCA_009936505.3 Holothuria glaberrima
ATAATAATAATAATAATAATAATAATAATAATAATAATAATAATAATAATAATAATAATAATAATAATTTATATAGCGCAAAATGCTGAAGCTTCTAACAATAATACAAACAACTCTGACAGACTGTTATAAATGCTGTTAACTAAAACCAAGAAACTGGGACATCATCAGAATCTTTCGCTTACACTTGCCCTGAGTCTCCCATTTATCCATCCGAAATCACTCACACCATGTCTCACCTGCAGGCTTACTGGCCTACGATCTCAGTGGAAAGAGACACAGATAGGCAGCCACTAGAGGGTTGTTGATCAAAAGACCAGCAGAGAGTACCGACTATGCAGAGAGACCTTAGAGCACCACGAGAGGCGTGGGACAATTCTATCTTTCTCCCGGACCGAGAGCTGGACACGCCCCGACAATACAGCAACATTTTTGTACGTGAAAAATACATATCTTTACACTGTGGAATATTTGTTTGAACAATGACAAAACTAAGTTTTACCGTGAGGACACGTCTTAAATGAAGAAAATACTATCAACTGTAAAATAATGTCAAAGCAGAAGTAGGCTATCTTCCACTAAAAGTGACGTATGCAAAACCGCGTGATCGAGCAAGGGAACAAAATCAGGATTCCATGAATACATGACAATAGAGTGATAAATCTTTTGGTGCGTAGTGCTTTTGTGTTGTGGCAGTTTAATTAAAAAGGGTTTTCTTAGTAAGCCTTGTGGGATTTTCACCTTTATACTTTTTAATGACGAAAGAGGCTCTTTCTATACATTAAAATTTCACATGTATTTGTAACAAAAAGTACACTTCAAACTTTTAAGTACAACTTTAGCTCCTGAACTCATTTCTTTTAAGGAAACGATCAATTTGAAAATGAGATGAAAAACTGTCAATGCCTGAAATTCAAAACATTAACAGAGAAAGAAATATGACACTTTGAGGGTCATAAAAATTTGACAGAAGAGGGCTGTTTGCCTCGCATCAATCTACAACCAGGTCAATCCCCATTGCACTCACCGAGAGGTATTTAAATGAAGTGTCATTTTGAACACTGCAGTCAGGACCAATCCACTCGTTTTGAAGGGCCCGTATGCGAATTTGGATTGTGAATCCTACCCACAGTGAGGAACCGGCAGCTGGTCCACTTGATATAAGCAAAGCCGCAGCTATTAAAATAGCCCTTAACTTCTAAATTACTCAGCTCAACTTATCATCCACGATTATCGCGTGACTGAGGGTAAGGGTAACTGGCGGCAAGGGCGTGGATCCATCTCCAAAGGTGGGGTACCTTTCACCATTTGTGAATCGCCGTCCAGGGGGAGGGGTCTAAGTGAAGGAGGTGTCCCCCTCCCCTTTGTAAAATTTTTGCTCACGTAAGGTGGGCTAGATGCAAAATGGTGCTACGTTTAGTGCTAAATTTGAGTTGGACTCATATATTTCCAAGAATTTCTACTTTTTTAGGAAGTCTTTTCATCTTGCTTGTTAAGTGAGTTTTTCCTCAGTTCTTGGGGTAAATCAGAATCACACTGTGTGAAGCAAGTGAACAGTAAATTGTTAGACTACATATACCATTAGCATGTTTAATTTACTCATATCTTATGAAATTTGGACATGGAAGTGATTAGGACTGTGCATGTCAGAGACTTTTCGAAAGTCTGATAGAGGTGATACAAGTAGCAATCTTCAGTCTCATTACACCACTCTGGGACACCTTGTCCCTGCATTTGGCAAACATATTCCTACGGTTGCATGGAAGTCGACTCTCAACAAACCTTTCTAACATTATAACGTTACTAGCATTGGTAAGTACCAGTAGTTTAAGTAAATAGTGCGAGTGGAATTTTGTAACACAAAACCAACGGCAAACAGCGGCGCAGCTAGGAATTCGATGGTGGGGGGGGGGTATGGGGGGTATGGAGCATGATTACTATCTAAGCGGAGCACCATCACAGGTTGGTACAAGAGCGTACAAGGAAACTTTTGGCTTTCAAAGGCTTCCAGATGGCAGGAGATTGCATCTCCATGCTGTTTGACCTGCGCTGAAAATATCTCTAAATTGGCATTTCTTGTTCTGGAATTTTGTATGATGAGACATATTTTACCAGGAAAAAAATGGGATAATCCGGCATTTTTTGAGATCCAGATCTGTTGAGTTTTTTCTTCTGACCTAAGGACATATAATATATTTATAATTTGTATCATTTTTTCAGCATCAGTGAGGGTGGGGGCCATGGCCTAATGGCCTAATGGCCCACTTTAAAAACCGGGCTGACGGCAAACTACGAGGGCATCACGGCCATTTTTGACGTCGGCGTCAGCAAATTTTGAAGGGCTTTACAATGTTGTCGCTTATTTCGAGCAATGGGTAAAGACCGAAAACATGGAAGTGGGGGATGGGATGTCCCCCTCCCCTTTGGAAAAAATGCAAATTTGAAGGTGTCTATATGGCAAATGGTGCCATATTTGGGCGCAATTTAGCTTTTAAAATGTAGTATCAACTCGTAAACCTAATTCACAGTTTTAGTTTTCACCGTTTTTGAAAAAGTGGGGAAGGGGACTTATTGGAGATGTCCCCCTTCCCTTCCCCATGACTGGCGGCACCAATGTGCGCAAAATAAGGGCAAAAAATAAATTAAAAGAAAACGCTAATACCACTTTGTGGAGGAAGAAAAGGAATTAACGCTACGTCGTGCTCAACATTATCTGCGACATGGAAGAAAAGTCATGGCGGCCATCTTTTCGAAATTTGACAGAGACTTTGCCCTTACACTAAGTAAACACTTCAGAAACTTAGTAGGTAGACTTAATGATGAGATAAAATTAGGGCCTAGTACTTAGTAGCATAGCAGAAATTGATCCAAGAAGATATCAGGCAAGCTGATGATATGAGATTTAACTTTATGCTTTACCCACTGATTAGTAACATCAAATAATTTTTAGGCAAGGATTCACTCACCGTACATTTCAGGCAAGCCTCATTTTAATTCCATAGAAGAAGCCATTTATACAAATTTAGCAATGAAACTGATACTTTTTGTCTTTCCTTTGATTGCTTCAGTCAATGCCTTGGAGCGTTCTGGTTCAGCGGACAACAGTAAGTTAAAATTTGAAGCTTTCCTTCAAACGTGAGAGATGTTATTTTTGGCAGCCATTGTTTTGGCCTTTAAATTCTGTGTCTACTTGGGAACATACATTCGCACAACAGTACATGTCAAAACTATTTTTGATGATTATTTTACTAATTATTAAAATATATACTGATAATATTTACTGTTACCACTTTTCCGTATTCAGAGACCAAATTTTGGGTCAGAGAAATGTAGGAAGGGTGGTGCCCGTAAGGTGCCTCTGGCCGATGACCAAAATGATTCCCAGGTCTCGAATCCATGCCTGTATAAAATACTCGTCGTTAAAGAAAAACCCCATTGCTGCCGAAAATTGCAATATTCGTCTATGAAATGTTTTCAACGTAAGAATTATGCCTAAATGAATTGTCGGTCAAGAACAAGTCATTCCTACAAAATAATCGTTATGTTATACCATTTTGTTATGACAAGATTTCTATGGCGATGTATTATAAATCACAGAAGCCACACTAGAAAATATTGTAGCTTTAAATTCGTAAGTTTACTGATCAACCCTGTTTATTTGCTCATATTGTAGAGCAGAAATTTGCAAAACTCCCAGAATTTCTGGCAACCTATCATGTCGCAGTAGTGTTTATAAATGTCCTCCCTTTCCACACCTTAAATGTTAATTGTTGTGTCAAATGAAAATTTTGTTTAAATTTGGAAAAAATATCAATATTTAAGATATCGTTTCCGTTGCTTTGTTAATTGGCATCTCATGTAAATTCCCAGTTCCTTCCTCTACTTTAAGTTGAATAGTAAACCAAATAAAGAGGGCTGACTTTATCCAGTAAATTAACTGTCTTTCTAGATGTTTGGTCAACCTTTCTTCGGGCTGTAAGCACGATGGGGGAGCTTTACCCACAAGATGAAGAATGCAGAGTTGATTACGTAAGTACAGCTGATTGTAAGGGATTAAATATGTTTTGTTATAACAATGTCCCTCTTAATGAACCTTCATCGACGCGACAAGTTTTGAAATGCTGTAACCAAACTGGCAGTCTCAAAACATTGTTAATCAGTAATTAGATTACTTTTTCTACTTATCGGTAGTTTTTAAATTTTAGCATAAGGGTTACATAGAAAACATGCAGCCTTAAATAAATAGCGGTTTCTCTCTTTAATACATGGTACATATTTCTTCCAATTGGTATCCCATGTTGATCCATGAAGTCTTTCTTAATCGTACTCACAGCAACATATATACACCTTCGAATGTGACACTGCAGTTTCTGCTGGCCCACCCGCTACGTCAGGTAAGTTCAGATAGCAGTGTAAGATATCTGTACCCTTCCTTATTTTTATTAATTGTCCTCATGGGGATAAAATCGCTCTAAAAATTGTCCACTCTTCAGCAAATGCATACATTAGTGGGAGGCCTCGATATAGGCTATGTGAAGATCGTCATGAGCGAAATGTTAGTCGCCGATGGCGAGTTAGCAAGCAGTTTTGTAGAGTCCTGATCAGCAGTAAGAATATCCTAACTTTTCAAGATCTTTTAGAATCGATAACTTAGCATAGGAATGCAAAATCCCACTCTTAGACGAATCAAGGGTATCCTGAAATACAATTCACGGGATATTTTAAGTTCCCTCCGTCAGTCCGTCGGCAAATAGACTCCAAACTTTTTAAGGTTGTAAAACACTTACTGACAGTTTTTATCCTTCTGTGATAAAGATGTATAATTTACATCGAACCAGATAACAGTTTTTGGAGTTTTAGGATCTGCAGATTTTATGGATTATTATTTGTATTTTTGACTTTACATACTTCCTTAACCATTGTAAAGTTCTACTCTTGTATGCATGTTATTTATTCAAATTTTGGGCTTTCGTGCCTTTTTTCACTTGTTTAAAATTTGTAATTGATCATTTATTGTTTCACTGTTTTGTACTGGCTGAAGCTTGTGTGGTCACATGATTGATTTGGATTGTGACTTTGATCACTGGGTGATTAAATACAAATACCACTTACCATTTATCATATACCAAGTTCAGACTTACGAGAATAATGCAACACGTTGTATTTGGGTTACAAAATCATGACCATGAATATTATTTGAAAGCAGGGACTGTTGTGTAAGTGTGTACATGCCCCACACCCAAAGATGCTATACCAAACAGCAATTACAATGGATTATAGGACAGAGTTTTGTTGCTTGTCATTATTTGCAATGACATTTTACTGTGGGGAAAATTAACGACACATGCCAAGGCTCTATCCCACAATCCTTTGTAATCGCTATTTGAAAAAAAGGTCTAAGTCGAAATTTCTCGTTTGATTGAAAATAGCAAACTAAAATTCCTTTGGCCCCTCAGTTAGCTTGAAACCATTGATATATTTATTGACATTAAGTGAATTAGAATTCTATTTTTTCAACATCTAGTATGACTTTCATTTCACTTTTTTTCAGTGCATAAACTTCGCCCGCAAGACATAACTGTGATTGGTGCTGTAGGAGACTCCCTCACGGTAAGTTCCGTACTGTAGCGAAGGGTTAAAGCATCATTCGATTGTTTACAGAGATTATTTTAGCTGACACTGATTTGTAATGTTCCTTTAGGATAAACAAATCACTTAAAAATCTCAATTCATATATTGATAATTACTTACATTATGCAGTTATGAGCGCGAAAGGGTTCACATTTAATTGGTATTTCTGGCCAAAATATTTTCTGGTGTAAAATGACTTCTTTTGACAAAACATGAAGCTAGACTTTCTCTCAAATTTCAGTCAGCTAAATCAGAATCATCACAGCTGATCATAACATTGTTTTTGATTTCTTGCCGAAGGCGAAAGGAATCCAAGCAACCACGCTAGTGTATGCATGTGTGTACGTGTTTTCATGTGTTTGGCTCGTGACGCTTCACTTGAAAACACGGTATCTCAAGAGAGCAACGATGGATACTTCTCATACTGGTATACGGAATAATTATATTGAAAGGAAAAACTATTGTTTCTGGTGGAGGTCGAAGGTCACCTGAGGTCACCAGAATTGAAATTACGAAAGCGTGAAGTGAATAGACAGTTGGCGGTACCTCCAAATCGTGTCCGGCGTTAATTACCTAGGGACGAACACGTGCAGGAGCGTAGCGAAGGTGTTATCTTTGGGGGTGTAGGGATTGTTTTGCCAACAGATCTGTTAATGCGTAGCGCGAAAACGAACGCGAAACGCGAGCTTTAGCGGGTGGGTTCCAGGGTCACGCCTAAATAGGGGCCCTGGTGGGGACCACGGGGGCGAAGCCCCCGGAAGCTCTGGGGTTTCAGCATATTTCTGGGTGGAAAATTAAGTCTCAGGGATGGATATATTGTAGTTCATAATGCATCATCAAATGGAAAGATTCCCCATAATTTTAATGTTTTAGGCTATTCCTCTCGTTAGGCCACTATACTTCTAAGCGGTTGGGGTCCAGGGGCTCGCCTTAGGGCCCCTGGTGGGGGTCCAGAGGGCAAAGCCCCCTGAAGCTCTGTTGTTTTAGCATATCTTTGAGTAAAAAAATAAGTCTCAGGATAGTTATATTTTGGTTCATAATATATTATCCAATGTAAAGATTCCTAATAATTGTGTGTGAGGCTATTCCTCCCGTCATACCCCTGTACTTCAGGAGCTGAACCTGACGTTCAGAGTGTGAACACTATGCGTTCAGCATTTGGACACAAGACGTTTCCTGCGTTCAAGTGCGGTGAGTGTTCAAATAGGCGTCCGGCGTTCAAAAATAGAGAAAAGGTGTTCAGAATCTTAACACTAGCGTTCAAAATATGTTTTGAACGCCAGGATGCGTTCTTTATCTGTTACATTTTGGTGTTCAAAAATTTAACGCCTGAGTTTGCAGTGAAGGGAAGACAAGCGCGGTTCACATTATTTTTTCTCATGTTTTTGCAAAATGAGTTTGAGGCACAGAAGTAGGAAGATGTTCGAGACGGAGGGGCTGAACCTTGTTTCGGATCGCCGGCCTGGGGGAGGGGTCTAAGGGAGGGGTGTCCCCTCCCCTTGGGAAATTTTTTTGATATTTGAGGGTCCTTAAATGCAGTTTGGTGCATCATTAAATTTTAAGTCAAATTACTGCAATTTTTTGGCATTTCTTACTTGGATCTAGGGGCGGAGGCATAGTTCCACCCCACAGCCCGGCTTCCTACACCTATGGTTTGAAGTCAAGGTTAGAGTTTAGAAAACGGGCTAAGGATACCCTGTCCATGAATAATCGGTTGCTGCTGACCCCATGGTGAATGATAAAAGCGAGGAATAATGTCCAGAAAGTGGTTTTTCAAGAACGTCATATGACCCGAAATAGCGCGCCTATACGGAAGCTTTTTAATTCCATTTCTTTCCCCGAGTTGCCGACGAGCTCGGTCACTCGTCCAATTACACCGACGGCCGTTGATACGGCTGTCGCATGCATGATCAATTTGCCGACGGGTCTTCAACTTGAATGGGCCAATTAGATGAAGAGCCGAAAATCAAAATAGACGATAAGAGACAGGCCGCGCTCTCCCATTCTCTCTTTCTCTTTTTCTTACCTTTCTCCGTCTTCCCTTTCACTCCTTTCCTTCCCCTTTCCTTTCCTTTCTTCTCTCTTCTTTTCCTCCTCTTCTCCTTTCCTCTTCTTTTCCTTCCCCTCTCTCTTTTTTGCCGACAGACCGAAAATTTGCCGACGGTGACCAAATATTGGGGGGGGGGGTTCACCCCCTCGCTACGGCCCTGAACACGTGTGCAGGATGCTGTGACTATAGGATGATTAGAAATACCGACGAAAACTAAGGGCTGAATTTTTCTACCATTCTAAAGAAAACATGGAGAACACATTTTTTTACATGCGCAACTGTTACAGTAAAAATTCGAATTTGAATTACCTAATTATGAACACATTTAAAGGATGCTGTGACTTCAGTATGATTGGAAATACCATACAGTCGTTGATGGCGTCAGTGGAAAGTGCTGGGTGTCTCAAACCGACGGCACGGGTTCGAATCGCTTCCAAAACACTTGTGTTTTCATTTAACTTTTGGTGCGTACCAGAGGTCATGTGAGGTCATCAGAGGTCAATTTGTAAAACATCGGAGAAAATGATATAGTCAAGAAAGATAAATCTGAGAGATTATCCGCAGTGAATCAAATCATCACCCCCTTCGGCACTAGGAATCACTAAACCTTTGGGCTTTCTGATTTAACGATGAAAGGAGAAGAACCTCATTTATCTAAAAACAAATGCTTTACAACCTCTCTCGTAGCATCTACTTTGGTATCATAAGAAAATGTAGTCAATAAAGAGTTCTTGATATTTTCGTTTAGGCTGCATATGGAAGTGATGCGTGTTCTTTGAATGAGCTAAACACCGAATACAGAGGAAGATCATGGCCGTACGTAAAACGATGATAACTTATTCGCCAAATTTTAGTTTTGAGTCATGATGGGCGTACACGCAGTATTTTAATTAAGAAAGGAACTAGCAGAAAAGGTGTGGTATAAAATATTTTAACATCGCTCTCTTCAGGTTGCTCTCCTGAAATGAAGCTAGTTTTTCTCAGTCTAGTAGCCTATCTGGACTCGGGGTCTGTCCTTTATATTATTTCTGAAGAAATCCAGACACATATCACGCTTTAGCCTATATTGTGTACTTGTTGAAAATAGATATTAAAACTATGGGCCCTGTGATTTTCCTTTACAATCATGCAACAAACTTTCCCCATTATCACGACAACATCCTTTAAACAAAAGGGATACTGATACTTTGTGTACACAAGGTACATGTTGCTCGCAATAAGTCTTAAGTTCAACTTTATTCTTTTCACCAGTTTTTGTGACCAGAGTCAGTTAAGAACTTCTTGGAGGCCTAATTTAGTTCAGTTGAACAAAATTAAACTCTTTTCAGTTATTATGAAGAAAAACAAACGAAAACAAAACAGTCCTAAAACCTATCACAACGGATGTGTTCTTGATTAGTACCTTGACTGAGGAGAGTTTAAGTGAGAGAAATGGGTTGAGCTTTATGTTTCGGGCGACTTGCTATTGGACTTGCTATTGTGCATAAATGCAACACCAACAAATAAACATAGGCACGACTGATCGCTCAAAAACGCTAATTACTTTTCCGTTATAAGTGCGTTGTTTGGTTAGTTAGTTAGATGAGGTTTTGCGGCTCAGTTTGTAACCAATTGGTTTAAGTCGGGCCGGCCACGGCCTTTTTTCCAGCTGTGGCTCACTGGCTTGTTTTCCCTACTCCATAGCTAATGCTGAGCACCAAGCACAATGGTAGTAGGTTCCGTTTTTAAAGTCTTGGGTATGACCCGGCCGCATAATTTTTTCCCAGGATGGTTGAGGGCAAATCACTTTTTCAAAAAAGTTGAAATTTGTTTCGAAATCAAGGTCAGGTTCATGATCTATTGGGTTAGGGTTACGTGGACAAGGGATATTTGGCCTGGTTTTTCATAATCCGCCGTCAGAATTTCCAAAAAAGAGTCGAAAAGCTGTCATTTTGGAATTAGGGGTGTGGCCTATTTCCACGAAGCTGATACGTCCATTGGAATGATTTGCCTCATTCGTCCTGGGAAAAAAATTACGCGACCCGGCCAGAATTCGAACCCCCGACCTTCCGGCTGGAGTGCGTTGTTTGGAGATACAATGGTAACTGACTTGTAAATAGGTCTATCGGCTTCAAATCAATCGTTGTGCGTACATAAAGTATGATTGTGGGATGCATAAAGTTCTTCTTGCAAATGGAATATGTTGAGAAGTGATTTTGTCTTAGTTTAAACGAGGCGTCTATTCTAAATTAACGAGTATTTAAAGTAAGTTATATAAAGATTCCTTTTCCTGTTTGCTGTCAAAACAACTGAACAGTGATCAGCACATCCGACCCGATGTTTTTGCTCCATTTCGAATCAGTTTCCATTTTAACTCTAGAATCTACACCTCATTATAATACCCCCATTGAAGATATCTCTGTTTAAAATTAGTTCACTTAACTTTAATCTTAACATCATTTAGCACCCTATTATATAAATTTTTACTGTTTTATTTATTTATTAACGACAGGATCGGAGGAGACGGAACGATAGAAGAAGTATCAACATTAGCCAGTACGTTCATATACTTAGCAAACGCAAATTAAACCCTCTATCTAGAAAGGGACACGTACCCTTCAACCTCCAAGATTAAAGGCAATAGGCAGTCGCCCCAAAATTTGCTTTAAAAATCAGCAAACTCTTGCAAATCTCCTCTTATTGCATTACAAGCGCTTCTCAAGACGTTTTGAACATAACAAACACTAGGTAAAGCAAGGAGAAATTCTCCTTGAATTAAACAAATTACTAACAAAAAAATTGTTACATGATTAAATAGGCCATTGATAAACTAGAGGGACGGGGTATACTTACTCTAACTGGGGTCACTGCATTTCCCTTTAAAGAGAGGGTGCAACATTTCCATTTGCATGACGCTTTACCTAGATCAATGTATATTTACAGTTTAGAGACGAGGTAACGTCGACGTATCAATAATGCAACCTAGTTCAAAATGAGTTGTTCATTTGGTGAACATAACTACATTAAGGGTCTTCACACAAGAGATGGCAATCTTTTTAGGACTTTCGATGTTTCTCTGTGTCAACTATGATGTCTCTCATAAGATACGAGTGCCATAGTGTAATCTTATCATAATTTAATATTTACCTGAAAGGAGAGTTGGATATGAATCATGGATCCCTTTTAGGTTAATAAAGTTTGAAGACATATCTTACTATGATATATGTATTGTAACAATTTGTAAGTGAGCTTCATAATATCTTCACCTTTTGTGTTACACAGACATTATCAAAAAATTTAGTCTAAACTTGAAGGGCTACTCAACAGGGGTTACCAAATACAGGCTTTTTGACGAACTTCCAGAAGAAGCAGGTTTCAACACTGCTATCAGTGGCGCTAGATCTGAGTAAGTAGCCTAAAATGTTCTTTCACATTAGTCTACTTTTACAAATTTGCCTTTCTTTGTAAATTTCAATGGGCAGCCGACGTCCAAAAACCTTTTCCTTTAAAGTTAGTCCAGTTGAAATACAGCCTTTATTAGGTTGCACATTTTTTCTGCTATGTTTGACGAAAATGTAATGTGACGTAGAATAGACACCGGAAAATCAGAGACGTTTTCATATACAAAGGAGTTTGTCATATACTTCAGATTTGCCCCATACAGATTGATGTCTGCTGTTACAGCTCAAGAAAGTGCCCCTTTTTCTGACATTTGGGTTCTAGCTTTTGGTAAAATCAACACAATCTCTCACAATATTCTGAAAGTTCTCCACAAAATATCCAGTTTTTTTTTTTTTGGTGACGTTTCAAATGTGGCTTCACCTGCCAAACACTGATCCCCTTTGGCGACTTAGCATTTGGGGACAATTTTGTTGAGTACCAAATTGTCTTGAAATAACGAACCACATGGCCCCATCTCTTTGTTATGGGTAGTCAGGTACCTTGGTAATACATGAGGACAATGTAGACTGGATTCAAATATTAAATCCTACATAAAATGAGTGAAACTGAAGTACTGGAAATTTTTTTTCCCATTGAAAAGTTGGGCATTACATTAAATGGGCTCTGAAAGACGATAGAAATAGCAGTTCAAGGGACGTATAATTTTCAAAGTGGCCTAACTAGGACAAACGGGGTCAGTGGTGTGCATTTGATAGTCACGGTGGTGAATGGTTGATCATAATGGCTGCAAAAGGTTTTGCAATAGTACCATTCAAGTTGTCGCACAAGAAGTAATAATGAGACAATGAGAGCATGCATTTTGGTAACGGTTTACTTCAAAATTCATCGCTAAAGAAAGATCGATTACAATAAAATTTCCCCCAGTTTTCATTTTTTTGTTAGTTGCTGTTACAAATGAGTGGTCAAGCTGAAGGGTAATGCACAATTGCCTACAAAAATTGGCGGTATTGATTTGAACTGCCACGTGGAAATAGCAGCTATTTTGTTATTTTAAATCCCCTCCCCTCTCCCCATACAGGTTTTGCACCTTCAGTTCCTTCGTCCTAAGAGAGTCCGCCTACCCCTTCTTTGCAAAATCTTGGATCTTCGAATGTAATAGTGAAAGGTTTGCTTTGAAATTACATACCGGTATGCGTACTGGATGAAACCAGATTGTCATATGACACGATAAATTGCAATTTGTTGCAAAGCAAAAAAAAAAGAGAAAAGGTTCTCCACACAGTTTTTGTACTTCTCACTCTTTTTATTAAAAGACATATGATCAGCATGACGGAGAATATGATAGAAAGAATGAAAGCTCATCAAGAGGTTGACTTTGATGCCGATTGGAAGCTCGTATCAATCTTTATTGGAACCAATGACCTTTGTCAGTATTGCTTCAACTTCCACAAATACTCTGCAGAACAATACGTTTTTAACATCCAAGAAGCTCTGGATATCATGCATAGGGAAATGCCAAGAACACTGGTAAATGTGCAGGGAATACTAAAAGTTACTGAATTCGACCATCTCAGTGGGCTCAATTGCGATCTGTGGCACCTGTAAGTAAATACCATGGTTCAATTATTACCAACAGGGCAATAAAGTAGGCTAACAGCCCTGCTTTACATGTTGAAATATTTGTAGTTGTAGCGGGTGAATGTAACACGTTTCTAATTGCTAAGGTACCCGAAGGAGTTTACCTGCCTGCTAAAGGTAACAACTAAGATGAATCCGTTTTTAATAATATAATCGTAAGTCGTTTAGCCTTCAATGACATCTGATGGATCCCCGGGAAATGGAGAAAAAGCTTCCATTCATGTCTGTCTTCTCGTGTGTCACCCAGTCCTATTTTGCTCGTTGCGTTCCTTTAAAAATTGAGACTTAGCGTATCCTTTGAATAACGTTTCAAACCACAATGTGTCCACACACAATAATGTCACACAATTTTGAAGAAAAGACCTAATTTTTCTATAGGTAGGTAAAGATTAGGCTACTGTCTTTCCCGGTGTTAGTTCCGTAGAGCCACAATTCCCGAGGTATACTGACTTCATGTGTGTAAATTTGAGCATCTGACAGATATTGAGTTAGCACATAAAATGGTGAGAGATTAGCTCTTTTCCATCAAAGTTCTTAACTACGAAATGGATAAAGAGTTCCAAATATTTAAAGACAAGTTCTTGATAATCCAAAATATGAAATATTTAGTGAATCTTTTATTTTCCGTTAACATTAAAGTTAACAATATCTGGGTGTATTGTTTGATAATCGATAATGTACCGTCCTGAAAATTAAACCCAAAAATATACTGTTCCCACAAACAAATTAACTTTCACGTTGTCCATCGTAGTTTCCCCATATTGTACAATTGATTTTCGTGCAGTGAATAGATGTATTGTATTGTATTTTATTGTATTGTATTTTATTGTATTGTATTGCATTGCATTGCATTGTATTGTAATGTACCGGTATTGTCTGCTGGTGTGAAATGCAACTAAACAAGTACGGATTTCATCATTAACCAGATTAATGTATCTTAGCAGTTTCACAACCAGTGACGGATTAGTCCTACTAGCCCGTCTTGGAAGCGAGGCTAAAACCCATCTTAGTGGATGCAACTATCCTGAATTTGAATCTTGACAATAAACCCCCACAGTGATAGGATAAGACTGCTTTATGCTGATAACGACAAATACATATCAGTGTTCGTTCCTAAATGTATTAAATTATTTAACAATCATTTTACCCATTATACTGTTACTTTTCATCCTTAAATCTTTCTTAGACATTACTTTTATCCATAGAATTGAGTTTCGTCATTTATGTCTTAATGTTTTATTATCTGATGTAATTTTATATGTTTCTGCGGTGCTTTAATCTTACTCATTAATATTTACACTTTCAGTGCTGTATTCCATACGATCTGTCCGAACTTGCGGTTACCCTAAGTTCGTGAGATAGATTAAAACCAGCGCTTAAAAACAGCCTCAGGGTATATTAATTAAATCATACATTGATACTAATTGGACTTAAATTTTCAGGCTATTAGGCATTGATGTAATTATGTAACCGGATTTATATTGTATCAAACAATATCCTCTTTACATAATATGTGCATAATAAGGTTTAGAATTTAAGATTGCCTCCCAGCCTGTTTGTGACGTCATTTGATGATATTCATTTGTACACAAGTTATTCATCAATTATTGAGTCACAAGTTATATTCTTAGCATTCATGCACCCACATTGAAAAAGCATACATACCAGGAAACTATGAAGGTAAACTTTACATAAAATGAACTTTAGAACTTTACTAAAAGAACGAGAGCTCATGAAACAAAAACTACTGACATCTAATGTAAGCATGTTTGTAGTGATATGTAACATGTCACGACCAGACCCGTAACCAGCTAAGATAGTGAAGGGGCGAAATAGCTTCCAGCTTTTCATGGGACCGAGATATACTAACATGGTAATATTTGATCTTCCGGGCGAAACTGTTTCTAGGGGGCTTAGCCCCCTGCCCGTGGCTGCGGGCTTTATCACGGCTTACCTAATATTCAGTAACTTTATCGATGTCCATAATCTGTGTTCCCATGAACTTGCCATTAATTGCCACTGCACTGCATAGATCACGTTATTGTGTTTTACAGTATTAGTTGCAACTGCGCGACGTTTAAGGAAGGTGATGATCACAAGGAACTCGTGGATTTAATTCTAGAATACCAGGTAAATTATGTCTATATCCATTTTCGTTAAACCTCTTCATTTGCACATAAAATATGAAAACCCTTAATGGTTCATATATTATTCCAAACAGTTTTTCAATAGTTAACTCCATAATGCAAAGCAAAAATGTTTTGTCCATGAGTGGATTTTTTTGTAAATAGTTATAGTAAAAGTTAGTACCTACTTCTTTATTTAAAAAAAATAATAATCTCAATTCTTTAAATGGTTTTTAAATCCCCATCCGTTTTCCAGTAAGTCTTCGTGCGCAACATTAAATTGTAAAGAACTTGACCGAATCAAATTTTGCAACCTTATCTATTTCAGTTACCATACCAAAACTTCAAAAGTACCACAACTTGTTACAAGTATGAAATTACTCATCTTTAAAATTATTTTCAACATCCGCAGACAAAAGTGGAAGAATTAATTATGAGTGGTCGATACGATACAAGGGACGATTTCACCGTAGTTTACCAACCATTTATGACTAATGCTCGTATTCCTTTACATGAGGTAATGTAAAAAAAAATCATATATATTGGGACTTAAAGCATCCGTTTCTCATATTTTTAGTTTTGCCATTCAGCCTTCTTACGGCCTTTCTATGACTTAATTCTGTTTTCTTTATGTGCCATAATGTTCTCAAAGCACTACGACTAGGGTTTGGAAAGCACTATCCCGTTTGAAATTTTCTTAAAGCCAGTGCCATCTTAGCAACCAGATTTTTCGGACTTTTATTACAGAAATCACTTGTTTTGTATTCACTCTCGAATGTTGTTCACTAACTTTATTGTAAGGGGTACAGTAGTCGGGAAATTGGCCAATGAAATTTCTTCGAGTCGAAGAGTAGATAGATTGGCATACTTGGGACCAGAGTTGTAATTAAGTCACGACTCGAGTCACAACTTGCAAAACTGCCTCGATTCAAGACTTTACTCGAGTCGCTAAAATGAGTGTAGTTGACTTGACTTGCCACAAAAAAGAGTGACTTGGTTACAACTCTGCTTGGGACCATAATTTAATTTACAAGTAGTTGTCATACTTTCAGTTTAGATAACTATGTATTCACTTGTATTATTTGTATCTTTCTTCAACAAAGTAGACACTTGACTACATGTATATGAATCTTCACAGGATTTAGACGGAGATGGATCGTATTTTGCACCTGACTGCTTCCACTTTAGCGCGAAAAGTCAAGCTACTATGGGAAAGGAACTGTGGAATAACATGGTAAATTAAATATAATTTCACCTTACTTTTGATTAGAAAGATTACAGAAAAGAGTACATTTATTCATATCCTAATCTATATTCCCAAATAGAAGACGAATTAATGTAACTGTTACTATTTTGCCACGCAGACAAAGCTACGTATTTTAGAGACCTCGTGTCCATTTACTTCAGTTTCATTAAAGTTACTATGGTCAGATGGACTGAATTTCTGACAGGAAATTTCAGAGACTGGGAACTATATTGATCTTCGGGTCATCTGGTTGCCTCTCAAGAAGAAATATACAAAACATGCCTCCACCATACTGAACTGCAAAGAAAGTCATCTTGTTCTTTTTTACATCCCGCACTTTGCAAACCTCAAACCCCACGTTTGTTCAGTGTGTTAAAATCAGGGGCGTCGCTAGAGGGGTGTGGCCGTGTGACACCCCCATTCACCCACGCAGTCGGCAAAATCCTGCACATTTAACACAGGGGTATGCAAGAGTTTGTTGGATGGTATTTGCATCATCTGTAATGACATCATACACCCATGAGCATCACCAGCTTGCCCAAAGCAAAGCAAAGCAAAATTTAGGGAAAACCCGTCAAATCGTTTGAGAAGTACATGAAATCCGAAAATTGTGGGCAATTTTCCAAATCCGCCCCGACGCGTGGGGGAAACAGTAATAAGAGGACATGTCCGGATAAAACCAGACTTCTGGTAACCCTATATACGTCTTTTACGAAACTTTAGATGTTTTTTCTGTTCTCTCCATTAAAGCTGCAACCTGTGGGGCAGAAATCAGACGTGTGGAATCTAGAGGAAAATATACAGTGCCCCACTAAGGTAAAAGTGCATCAACCTGTTCTTTCATATTTATCAAGTTTGTTTCCATTATGGGCATAGTTAAAATCTTAGGAAGAATACAAATAGTCCGATAATTTGAATAACAGTAAGCTGTATTTAGTTAGAGGTTTCAGGATTCGTTTTCAAAATGAGAAACGAAAAGCGGTTTTCATATTTCGTACGGAATTAGAGCTGATTTTATATGCTGTGTTCACACAAAGAGACAGATTAAGTAGATTGGCCCTTAGAAGTGCCATTCCAAGCAAAAAGCGATTATCGACTTTAGGGTTTAGGGTGGGTGGGTGGGTGGAAAGGTTTTTGTGCAAGAGGGGATTTTCATCTGAAACTACTTTCTTAATTGAAAAAATCCAGATTTAAGTTAAAATGGAGTGCCTGCCACTCATGGTGAAGTTATAACCGCGTTTGTGTAATTCGCAAAATTGCCCTCGAAACTCGAACTATTATTGTTTATTAAAGAAAACTAAATTAAATATACCCCAAAAGCAATAGGGTGAGTGCGAGCGTGGATAATACACAGGGGCCTATCCCTAGCCCGCCAAATTTCTCCAACAATGGTGAAAAGAAAAAGGGATAGAAGGAAAGAAAAGAAGAAGAAACGTGAAGAGGAAGAAAGAAAACTTTTCTTCAAACTTATAAGCCATGTGGTATTTTCGGTAGAGGCTGAGTGGGGTTTTTCCTTTTCATAGCAGGGTCTGGTTAAAACTATATTCTCAAACAATCCAGAGAAGAGGTAACAAAAACTAAGAGCTAGTATGAACGAAGAAAAGCTAAAAGGTTTAGGAAAACTGCTAATTCACATATTAATGGATGTGGAAGGGGGGTACGCATTGTTATAGTAGATGTGTAGTGACATGTTTGTCCCTAAGCGTGGAGCTATAACGTACAAGCTCCATGCTCTAAGAGTGAGATATTTCAAAACTTACTTTTCGAACTTTTCTGTCCGGGTTCGGGTCTATATCAATAGACATAATGCTATTCAGTAGTTAAGTCTCAGCGTGCGCTACTTGTCACTCCAAAGCGCGGGACCATGCAGAAGCAGCAACGCACTCAATGCATCACTTATAAGCATTTGATAGCGTAGCCATAGTGGTACATGGCATATGATCAGTGGCGTAGCCAGACTTTTCAATCTGGGGGCAGAGGGGGGGGGGAGTATGACTGGTGGGGCAGACAGCTGATACTATAGGACTATCTACGCGGAGCGCCAGATGGCCGGAAACGGCACTTCCCGAGGGTTCTAAGGAAGAAATATGTTCAGCCCCCACTTCGAAATTCTCCCCGATTCTTGGAGCTTCTTGGATTTTTAGCCCAAAAGTAGACCGAA
>WURT03660372.1:0-18231 GCA_009936505.3 Holothuria glaberrima
AATGATTCCATACATACAATAGGTGTGGATATCGGTTACTTTAAGTAGATCGTACTCGACATACAATTGATTTGTCGACGGGTAACGTCTTGGTTTCCTTGTAAGTAACTTGAGTAGCCTATTTTGCATTACTTGAAGAGTTGATGGTCTTTGCCTGATATCACTGTTTGACTTCTCTATGAACCCACACGACCTTTGATCTTCTTCCAAAGTACAGCTCTGATGCCCCGTCATTTAGATTCGGACACAACTCCTAGGAGTTGTAGACATTCCCACGATTTAACAGTTTGACCTCTCTTTGACCTCAAATGACCTTTGACCTACTCCAAAAGAACAACTTTGATGACCCATCATTACTCAACATTCTGGCTAAATTTGATAAGATTTGGATACAACTTCTAAAAGTTGAAAGCATTTGTGTGATTGCACAGTTTGACACGTAACCCCAAACAGCCTTTATAACCTCCTTCCAAAGTGTAACTTTGATAACCCAGCATCTACAGAATAGACCAAATGTGACAACATTGTGATACCACCCTGAGGAGTTGAAGGCTTTTGTGTGATTTCACTATCTGGTCTACCTTTGACCCTAAGTGACCTTTGACCTACTTTCAAAGTACAACTTTCATAAAACATCACCTTACAGGTAAAAATAAATTTTGGCCAATCCCTAGGAGTTGAAGAATTTTGTGATTTCACTGTTTGACTTATCTATTACCCTGAACAACACTGACCTACTTCCAAAGTACAACTATGATGACCCATTATCTTTCAACTGAACACTGGCCAAATTTGATAAGATTCATACATAGTCCCTAGGAGTTGAAGGCTTTTGCATGATTTTACCATTTGACCTCTGTGTAACTTCAAATGACCCTTGACCTGCTTCATGTTTAATACCAAAATAATTAAGCCCTTGATATTAGTTATAACCTATAATCTTTGACAAGAAATGGTCACAAAACCAGCAGACAGTAGTAGCCTTTTAATTGCTATCATTGATGTGCAAACAGACAGAGACAAACTGACAGACAGACATCATCAATATTACTAACATTATTGTTAAATCCCCTTCCTCACCACACACACACACACACAGAAGAACACACACAAATCCTGCCCTATCAAAATTAACAAGCTTGCTTCTAGCTTAAATGTAAATTACAACTTAAGGAGTAAAATTTATCAGCATTTCAGCCTTACAAAAAATAAACAAGGAGAGATAATTCAAACTGACTATAGCAGTACCCTGCAGATAATCCAAACTGACTATAGCAGTGTCCAGATCAGTTTCAGTGGTGTTCCTGTTTTCCTATTTTGTGGAAAGCAACTTAAGCAGAAATCATTCTTAACTACTAGTCAACTATGCAGTATTTAATTGGCTAATATTTCTCAAACTCTTAATAAAACCATACCCTACAGTACATCAGTGGCTTTTGGGTGGAATTGCCAGTATTTGACCCACTGTTGTAGACATACAGTATCCATGGCAGCCAGCTGGCCGAGCAAGCTGCTTAGCTGTCAACTTTCTATAGTACAAAGTGTAATGATGGGTGACTCTTAAGTGTCAAGTGAGGAAGTATATTCAGGCAGGAAAAATGAGCCATCAATTACCAGCTAGACAAAAGGATCCTTTACACTTTTCTAATAGAAGGCTCCAAAACAGGATGACATAATTAAAAATGTATGTTGAAGCTATTAAAAGTTTCTCTTAATTTAGAAGCATGTCTGACACGTTGCCTAGCACAAATTACAAAGTTCATTGATAGTTGAAAGGTTACTTCTGGCCTTAGATGAATTCTAGTTCAAATGAAAGCTAGATGAATTTTAGTTCAAATGAAAGCTAGGCATTATTAAAATTTGAACAAAATCATTTTCTAGACCTTGCAATGTGAGCTCTAATTAAGAGTTATGAATACTTCCAATGAGATAAACTATGAGGAGGTATCATCATGTATGCACAGAATTTATAAACTAAGATTGTGAGATTCAGTGTTCTCTTTTCATTCAGTTTTTTGTGGTTGCAAGCACTTGACATTTGTAAGGAAACATATCATAACCTGTACTTGAAGGGCAAATGTAATCACTCCAAATAAACTAGGATACTGTACCCTGTTTATATGTTATTCATGTCTAGCTCTTTTTAATTATGTGACTATTTTTGTAAATAAATTGTGCATTTATGCAGATGACTCCTTGGACTACTTAAATGTGTAATTTATTTAAACTCTGAAATACCATCGGAGTAAGCTTTACACTAGAAAAGGAAACATAATAAAATACCTAGCAAATTTAGCTGGTCTTTCAGAATAAGACTGGATGGAGTTTGCTTCTGCTATCTGGTCCCCTTCTATGACTAGATTTCATGAACATAATACTGAGGAATGCATTAGTTGGGTTCAACCATCGATAGTTTGAGCTTCAAACAACTCTGTAAATACTGGATCTCCAATCAGACTGTGGACTGGACACAATTATATGTGGAAAACGAGACCAATTTTATACCCATCTGGGCTCTACTGTACGTACAGGTATAAACCTGTTATAAAATGAGTTGGTTGTCTGTTTCAGCTTATCTAGGGTCCAGCAATGTATGCTAATGAGGCAACCAGTTACCACTGACCAGCTTATATTAGGGTACACATACCAAACGTACATACCATCATCTCACAAATGTACTCAGTACAGATATTTTCATTGCCCATAAATGTAGATTTCTCTGTTTCTGATCCAATGAATTTGAGTGGGGAGCCACTGTCAGCCAGGCATTTCATTTATACAAGTTCAGGGCTATTGCTACCCCTTTTGATTTCAGTTGCCATGATGACCTCAAGTTGCTGGCATGATGTACCTCACCTAGCATTTCTAATAATTATGCATGGTTTTAGGATTATCCCATTACTGAAGAGCTATAAGGACATGCTAAACTGATATTTGCACCCAACTGGACTTTAACTCTGGTATACCTTGACATTTTAAAGGCTATAATAGTTGAATGCAGTATTCATGATTACAAATTATACCTTTTCTTGAAATTTAAAGTTCACATTTAAAATTTACTGCAGACCTTCACATCCAAAAAGCACCTTTCTACCACCTCGTTTCAAATTTACAAAACGTTTCACTCATTGCCATGACTTCACTTATCCAACATTTTTATTGTCACCAAAGAAAACAATGGAAGAAAATTTCTTTCTGTAAATCTAATCATAAGTATCAAGCCTATATTACACATTTTCCATCCTGCCATGAGTCTTAGATCACTATGTAAGCTTCAAGAAAAGTTGAGGGTCATTAATGTCTTCTTATATACCCTAGGTAACCAGGGTTGTCTAACAGCTATCAGTGAATAGTGTGAAAATTGTGTATTTCAGTTTCTGGGAAATTTAATGAGTGACTGTCATATCAGGTAAAAGAGTCATCATGTTAAGTCTTATAGACATGTAAATAGATGGATGCAACATTATTTCTGTTACTTATGTACAAACATTTTAACTTCTATATATATATATATTTATATATATATATATATATATATTCACTAATTCCCCACTTAGGGTGAAAGAAGTTGAAAACTCGACCAAAGGGCAAAAAAAAACTATGGCGAAAAAACAGATTCCCCTTACCGTTTTCACACACTTTTTATATAGGAATACGTAAACGTGTGGTAACGTCCTTTTACAGACACAATCTATATGCTATTACTTCAAAGTCGACGAATTTACGGACATCTATCTGTTAACATGCACGGATGGCAGGCCATTGAAATAACGTTGTTTATATCTTGAGGACGTTGGGGGAAATATATGCTTATGTATTTTATTGTTTTTTTCGCCTTTAGGTAGAAAGATATAAAGACTTTCGCCTTAAGTGGGGAATTAGCGATATATATATATAGCTAGTAGAAAATGCAGTGCAGAATAAAGATCTTTCTAAGAAATGTAGCTAATTACAATGTAGCTTGGTAAGTCACAAGAGAAGCTAAAGAAATTTAGTTACCTGATCCTATGGAAGAGTGGATAAAGGCAGGGGAATTTGAAGCATTGAGTATTAAGAAATCCTAGGAGGGGTAGGGGATATGGAGTTCGATTTTGCCAGGTGATAATGAAACAATGTACAGATTTGCAATGTGAAATAACTTTCTTAACTAAAAGGATTCTAAATTTGAGCTAAAGTGTTGGATTGAAAGCTGCTCCATGTGAAGTGGTAGTTCAAAGGCCTTTACATTATTCCCCTTTTATTCATGGTCACTACTAGCATCCTTACATAGTGCCAAATACAGTAAGTCCATACCCATTAGAATATTATCAAGAACTTTTATGAATTTATGACAAATTTGTCAAGCTTTAAAGATAGCCATTACTTTCCTTTACCTTAGGGTGAACAGCTCATTTAAAGCAGTAAGCCCGAAGACAAAATTCTAATGCATTATCGTCTTCCACAGAAATGCATCTTACAGCACGTTACATTTGCAACTGCCTTGGGTATGGGCAGCAATCCTAGGGAGGGGGAGGGAGGCAGGGATGACTTGTCACCCCCAAATATTTGAAAAATTGCCCACTGACTTTGGTTTTCACACAGTAAATTATTTGAAAATGGGGTCATGTTCCTCTCCCCTCCCCCAATATTGAGAACAAATTACCGCAAATCCATGGCCTTGGGAAAATATGGTTGGCAACATGAAACACTCCACTTAGCTGGACATGAAGTCAGTCCCTAGATCAAAGCGTAATTAGACCAAATAAACTTTACTCTTCCATGAAGGCTAAAACCAGGATTGCCAGATTTTCTGTGGGTTAACTGGCCAAATTTGGGGTTTAGTATGGTCCAAAAATGCCAAATGCACATTTGTTGAAAAACTGTGTAAAAATCATGAATATGTTGGACAATAATTGTGCTTTTTTTCAACACAAACCATATTTTCATCTAATTATGCTATAAGTGAGAAATGTGAGGCATAAAATATGAGCCTTTGTACAAGTTACTTAGAAAATTGAGGAAAAACATGCATTTTTAAGGAAAATTGACAGACAAATGTAAAAATGCCAAAAATATCCCAAATGCTGCTTGGTATTTCTTTAAAAATCCCACATGCCAACATCATCTAAACCAGAATGCAAAAATGCATTGAGGTTTCGATGATGCATATGTTTTATTCCCAATAATGCCATGTTATCCTATTTCCTTCAGTCACTGGTAAAATGCTATCTTAAGGTGTTGGAAAATACCGTTTTGAGTTCATATTTGATCATGAGAAATTTTGCGTATTGACCTCTGCAGACCCCAGATGACGATCTTGTAAATTTTTGAAAATTTTTGCTTTTTGACCTATGGTGACCCGAGATAAAGGTCTTGGGAATTCTTGGAAAATTTTGCTTTTTGATCTGTGGTGACCTCAGTTTAAGATCTTGGGAAATTTTCCTATTTGAAATCTGGTGACCACAGATAAAGTCTTGGTTTTCAGAGTTTGACTTCTGAGGACCCTAGGTGACCTCTGACATCCACCAAAATTAACAGGCTGCTTAGTCTCACTATAACACATCTGGATATGAAAAAAT
The DNA here is from genome assembly GCA_009936505.3 of Holothuria glaberrima. Lineage (NCBI taxonomy): Eukaryota > Metazoa > Echinodermata > Holothuroidea > Aspidochirotida > Holothuriidae > Holothuria > Holothuria glaberrima. Next base: position 5,559 of record WURT03660372.1, read on the forward strand.
AAAACCAAGCTTCTTACATCAAGATATGGTGTTAACAAGGTTCTCAGAGTTTGACCCCGGTGACCCCAAATGACCTTTGACCTTCACCAAAACCAATGAGGGTTCTCTCTTACCAAAATGCATCAACATACTAAGTAACTAATCAATCCAAGCTTCCTACCTTGAGATATAATGTTAACATTGTTTTCAGTGTTTGACCCCTGGTGACCCCAGATGAATGACCCCCACCAAAAACAATTGGGTTGTTCCTTTCACCATAACACATCTATATACTACGTATGAAATCAATCCAAGCTTCGTACCTTGAGATATCGTGTTAACAAGGTTTTCTGAGTCTGACCTCTGGTGACCCCAGATGAACTTTGACCCCTGCCAAAAACAATAGGGTTCTTTCTCTCACCATAATGCATCTACATACTAAGTATGAAATCAATCCAAACTTTGTACTTTGAGATATTGTGTTAACAATGTTTTGGGACTTTGACCCCAGGTGACCCCAAATGACCTTTGACCCCACAAAAAAACAATAGGGTTCTTCCTCTTACCATAGCATATTTTCATACTATGTATGAAATCAATCCAAGCTTCCTAACTTGAGATATTGTGTTAAAAAGGTTTTCAGAGTTTGACACCTGGTGACCCCAGAAGACCTTTGACCCCACAAAAAACAATAGGGTTCTTCCTCTCACCCTAATACATCTACATACTAAGTATAAAACCAATCCAAGCTTCCTACCTTGAGATATTGTGTTAACAAGGTTTTCAGTGTTTGACCCCTGGTGACCCCAGATGACCTTTGACCCCCACCAAAAACAATAGGGTTCTTCCTCTCACCCTAACACATCTCCATACTTAGTATGAAATCAATCCATGCTTCCTTTACCACTCGATATGTGTTAACAAATTTTTTGGAGTTTGACCCCTGGTGACCCCAGATGACCTTTGACCACTGTCAAATACAACAGGGTTCTACCTCTTACCATAATGCATCTACATACAGTACTTAGTATGTAATCAATCCACGCTTCCTTACTTGAGATATCGTGTAAACAAGGTTTTTGGAGTTTGACCCCTGGTGACCCCAGATGACCTTTGACTCCCACCAAAAGAAATAGGGTTCTTCCTCTCAATATGGGGCATCTATGTACCAAGTTTGAGAACTGTCAGAGTTTCCCTTCTTGAGATATCGTGTTAAAGAGCAAAGTCACAAACACACATACACATGAACACACACGCACATACAGGTTTTTTTTTTTCTATCTTTTCACCTGAGGACATTTTTTTTTTCACCTGAGGACATCTGAAATCTATTGTTCTGACACCTGAGGACCTCATCTTGAATAGAACATTTCCTCACCTTGTATGAAATGTTGGGTCCATACACACATACATACACACATGCCATCATGAATGCATTGGTTTCTCTTATCATCCAAACCAAAAATGCCAAATTTTGTGGAATTGGCATTTAAAATGCCAGAATGGCAACCCTAGATGAAGTTAATTGATATAAAGTACTGTACCACTACTATATTATGAACTACTAGAGGCAGATACTGTTTTTACTAGCCAAGACATTTTCTGGAAAAAATTAGCCGTAGATCTCCAACCTCTGTAAGTACAACACATCAAAGGCAGGAACTATAAACCACTCTTACATCAATGAGTGGTTTTCATATGGATATAAGCATGTAACATGCATGTGAAAGATTCAATGAATGCTTTTGTCGTTATTCATTTTTTAAAAATATTTTTAAGGCATGCTTCAAGCACATTCTTTTTCGGTAGATGGTTTAATGTTAATGCATTTACACAGGAAAATCATTCTGAAACATGTTTGTAAGTTTCTGATCCTTTGGTTATACTACCATACTCTTCCCTAATACTCACTCACTATTAGGCCTTTACATGCTGGCCATTTGAATTTTAACTGCTCATGTTAGTTTTGGCATTTTGTAATTACCACAGAGCTTGTGGGTCTTTGCCCGCTGGACTCACACCAGGTTATTTCTACTGAAGAACCTGGCACAGGTCACTGTATCTCACGCACTAAGGAGAATATGTTCCTCACAAGCAAAAAAAGTATCACAGTTCTGTTCATTTGTGGAGGCTTTCAACCATACAGCCTTTTTAATCAAAGGTGTAAATTTCTAAAATATGAGATCACAAATTAACAAATGTTTGAGTGGAACCTAAGGCCTGGAAAGAGCCATTTCCTGCAATCTACAAGGCACTTTAGTAAAAATTTCTGTATATTAAGGGGTGCAAAGCAATGTTGGTGCTCTTCCAGCTAGTGTGGTAAATTTTGGCAAATTCCCCCTCCAATTATTTTTTTTCAACAGGACCTGCTTTGTATACCTCTGTACAGAACATAAAATTTGACACTATGGAGGCACAAACATTTCAATGCTTCATGCACCCATGTGCACTTTAAGTCACAAGCCATCTCCAGCCCTGTGTACTGGATTATTGTTTTTTCAAAATTCTAGGAACCCTATACAATGGCACTACATGTGGCTCAGTTTGCATGCAGACACCGTTAAAATCACCAAAACTCCCTGGTTTGGGGGGGTCTATGATAGGGCTGAGTCTGGTAGCAAAAATTCAGAACCGGATACCCGTTTTCCTTACCTGGTCGGGTAACAGGTGCCCAAATCTTAAAAGCCTACTCTGAAAGTTGGTGACTTTATTTAAAGCATAATACTCTGTGCGTGATTTTCACCAACTCACAGTATGCTGCGCTGTCTACTTACCCTAAACAAAATGCATCACTGTCTTTGTTATCCTGCTCACACTGTAGTAGTGTTCCCTGTACGGAACAGTTCCACATTTTATTTAAACATAAAACGGGTACCCGTTTTGATTATTTTAGGTATGGGTACCCGTATGTTCGGTCGGGTACCCGGGTACCCAACTCAGCCCTAGTCTATGAGCTCCAATATACCTCCTATTTACATATGTACCATTCTTGCCTGCAATAACTGTCTGGCATAAAACTAATAGCACCGTGGTAACCTCTACCAATAGAAGGTGCCATAGAAACCCAAATCATCCTTCTGTATTTTCTTTAAAGGATGGGGTTTTGTCCCCTTGAAGACCCTACCCTGGTGGGCAATTGGTGATGTCTGCTTTGTACATAAACAAATAACCCTATAAATTCAATTTCATCCCTCTATCACACAGACTGTAAAATTGTATCATTTTACATGACGTATTACATTACACTTATCAGACTATGTCCTGCCAACAACATACACGGGTTAGCAGGTAATCAGTTTCTTAAGATTATTGGGGCGTGCATGAATATGCCATGTTGCTCAGTGTAGGTTGATCAAATTCACAGAATGAACTTTAGTAAACTTTCCTACATGACATTTCAGAACACAATTCTCTGCACCTGTGTTCTAATAAAATTTCACAATGAGCCATTTAAAGAGTACTTGGCCTTCTTTTGAGTGTACTGTGGTCTTTCCTTTAGCTTTTACACTTTTTCTAGTAATGATAATAGGGGTTAATGAACCTTGTGACACCAAGGAAGATATTACTGTAATTTCCTGCCTACAGAAGACTGTACTCATGTCTGAAAATAAATTCTTTTGAGTGCAAAATTGAATTTTTAAAATTTCAAGTTGTTCTTGACTTTCAATCAGGTCTGCAGTCAGAAAATGTGTTGAAGGGGTAAGATCAACAGTGTGGCCAGACTTTTCAAAGTGGGGTGATGGGGGGATGATGTTTTGCCAGAGGGACATACCAATATAAAGGACTAAGAAGTACTGGAGGTATCGTGCTGATGCAAAGTGATTCCTGTGGGTATTTGGGTCCACAGGCCTACCACTGGGCCCTGGGTAGGGTCCAGGGACAACACCTTGGTGGTAGTACAGATAACTTGAGGTCAAAATTGTTTTGAATGGAGAGGACTGATGGCTATAGTGGTCCCATAGTTGTTGAAAATGGATTTTGAAACAATATTTCTTTGATATGTTTCCCCTAGCAGTGTTCCACCAAGTTCACATACATAGATGTGTGTGAAGTTCTCAACAAAAATGTAGTTTTGTGACATTTTGTAAAATTTTAGTCTCCTGATGACTGATAAAGTGACCCTCTCCTGATGACTGATAAAGTGACAATGGGTCTGTGTCCAAATCAATATATAAAATGGTGTGTTTGTGCATAATATTTTGGATACCCATTCGGGGGGGGGGTGGGGTGGGGAGGGGAGGGGAAGCACAAAAACCCCACCTCCCTTGGCTATGCCACTAGGTGATATAGCTTCCACAGGGATGACATGCTCTTCAGGAGGGTGAGATATATTAAGATGCATTCAAGCAATAGTCATGTTTGCTCTCAAAAAATTTCAGGGAAGGGGAAAACTTTTCCAAGGAGATCCCAACCTAGGTCCCCCTTCACTACTGGCTTTTAGTATCAATGCTGCACTGGTATTAAAAAGCTACCCTAACTCAATCTTCCAACTGAGAAGTTAAAGTGACCACTCATCTTCAGAGTCTACCATCTGTGGAATGGATAACCCGCCACATTTGGCAATCACTAAAATACCAAATGAGAATCCGTTGCAACTGACTCTTCTTGTGCAGGATGTAATTGCTCAAATTCTATAAGTGTACTTTAAAATAATTATTCTTCCCCAAACACCCTAATAAGGGAGACTTTAAGCACTGATATAAACTACTTTCATACATAATCTACACTTAAATGCCCACAGCAAGGCCCTGACAGGTTAAAAAGCACAGTGGTAGAGGGCCTCCTATGATAGAGGGCACTAATTGGCCTAGTCATCTTCTGTTCGCAAGTCAACTGCAGGGCACCCATGCTAAGCCAGTTGCAAGAAGAAAGAGAACTTAGCCTAACTGGGGGAAACAACTCCCTCCTTCAGCCCTGAAAGGAGAAGAGAACCCATCCATAACCACTATCAAGGTTGAAAAGGTGTTCAGAAAGATCACATGTTGATGGACTGCTCCAAAAACATGAAAAATTCTCCTCTCTGTGATAACAAATTGTCTTCAGTCACTTGGACTTCAAAGAATATCACTACGTTTTATTGAACTTACAACGGAGTGATTGCAGATAAGTGGGGATCGCACCTGTTTATAGCAATTAACGACAGGTGAGGTAGATTTATGGTAAATCAACCATCCTTAGTCACTAACACTCTAAAACGGCCGGTTCAAATTAAAACCGACTGGGGTTGGAGGGGCAACTTACCAGAATCTGTTCAAATATTTGACTAGATTTTGGTTCAAAATTGAACCAAGGTGATTTAACTTTGAATCAAATCTAGCCAGATACCTGAACAGTTTTGATTAGTTGCCCCTCCCACCTGTTGGGTTCAAATTTGAACCAACAGTTTTTAGAGTGAAGTTGCACTGCTGGTGTGATAAGCTGAACATAAACTTTATTTGACTGCAGAATCCCAAAGAAATTATCCGATGTATTACATCATTTTTAAGAACAAATGTGTAAACCGTGTTAAAGTCTTCAAAAAAACAAAAACACAAAAATCTATTTGGTGTCAACTTTAAAATGTTTCCAGCCAAACTAATTCTAAATGTGCCAAATTTAGAAGTTTGGGATTGTAAATAAAATGGCAACCTGGTAATGATGTGGAGAACTGCACCATGCAGTGCACTATTGGTGGTTTACCACACTGTTCCATGACAAAAAATAAAAAAAAACCTTACCACTTTTACCATAACATAGACACCTTAATTTTTGAATGAGTTTGCTCCAAACTGTACAATTTTAGTATCTGATTACTTATGTGTTGATAAGCCTGTAAGAGTTATTCAGCAATGGACAGCAATTTTTAGCTTGTCAAACTGTTTATGATCATAAACTAAAGGAAAAATAAATCTACCAATTTTGTAGTTAAAATCACAATGGAATTGCAACTTCCATCATAGCTGAGCAGAGGGGTTTGTTGTGGCGGGACAACAGCCCCCTAGAAAATTTTCAGTTAAAAGGTTTTGTCTCATTGTCCAAAATTACTTTAGAAAGAGCTAAAATTCTGAAGTAGAATGGCTCAGCCCCACCCTTCCAATCTTACAAACCTTCTGTCACTCATGGGGCATCCACCAGGGGTCGCAAGTACTTCATGATGTAAATGTCACTTACCTTTCTGATTGGCTAAAAGACATGCTTTTCTGACCTGATTGAGGCCGAACATTGGTTGTCGCACTTACTCTCTGAAAAAACAAGCAGGGAAAGACAAACTATCTGTCATTGAGTCACATTTCCTTATCGGATTAGCAACAGAAGAAGGGACTTGGAACTAATTCCAGAAGTGCATTAGAGGGTACAGGAATTGTGGTCTGGTGAGCATGTCTAAACATTGAGGACTACAAAGTACAAATTTCTAGGTACATATAGCTGCTGTAGCACTCACTTGTATTCATGTTTTTGTTCTGTTAGTCTGTGGAAAATACACATTTCCTGTTCAGTGTGGTTGTCTGCACTTTCAAGGTCACTGCACCTGAACAGGTAAGTGTGCAAAGCATTATGGGATGAGAGAAGTAGACCGGACAGCGCCAATAAAAATGCATTCAACTGAGCTTTGTGACCGCGAGCAAACCGAACATTTTTCAAACTACACCAAGCATAATAGATGCAGGTCTAGAATATAGCACATATAGAACTAACAAATAGATCGTCTGTAGTTAATATATCAAGGTCTACAGCTGATTGAGAGCAACATACAAGTTTAAGGCTTCAATCTGTGAGTGATACGGCAAATGAAGGCACCCTGAATTGGCAAAAGGGCAAATGAAGGCACCCTGAATTAAACTGAAGAATACTACCCCTTTTCCTATTCATAATTGGCTCCTTATAGTCAAATGACAAAATATTTGTCACTGAATTGCTAAAACAATGCAGAATAACTCCTAAGTTGGTTATCTTGGCACTTTTCATGGATAGGTGAAGGTTACATATAATAAGTACATTGCAGTAGATGGGGATGGGGGTGGTAGTGGGGGGGGGGTGAGAGGGATGGCATAGTAAATCTACCTTTCACATGCCACACTTGTCTTCTGAATAATCAAGAAAGGTACTTGTTAAAAGAAAATAATTTAAGATGTTGCTTACTTGCAACGGTTATAAATACTGTAGCCATATCAAAGATACTGTTTAAAGCATAGATACCAAACTCCTATACCTACACTGTTACAGAAATTGACCCCTCATGGAGACGCAAATATCTGGGCAGAAGTGCGGATTTGATATGCGCGCTTTTGTATTTGGCGATGTGCACGTAATAATAGGCACGCCACAGCAAATGCCATTGTTTAAGTGGCTTTTATAAGCGTTGCATACACGCAGATTCTGCAGAATACAATTCTCTGTTCTTTCTATACAGAAAATTTGACGCACACTTCTGCTCGCTCGGAAAACGAACACGCTGAGTTGCTTTCCCATTGTAAGTGTGTGAGAAATTGAACATGCATATAAAAGTGCGTCACTCGAAGATACCATAGAAACTGACCAATGAATGTCCATGAACTTGTTAAGCCAGTCATTGTGCGTTCATGTTTAAGTGTACATATATATATATATGGAATGCTGCGATGACAAAATAACTTATTCTTACTTTAGTGGAATTTATTGAGGAGTGGTACTTCTTAAATTAATATTTTGAAATATCAAGTATTAATGCTTTCGTAAGACATTCATTTGCCTGATCGTTGTCAAAACGACTTAACAGTGATCAGCAATTTTGCCCCCATATTTTGGCCTCCATGAGGAGTTACGGAGCCATTTTGAGTTTGGTATCTATGCTGATAATATCTTTGAGTCATAATCCTGTAGAATCAGCACTAGTGTAAAAGGTTACATACTGTAACTGTATCAATAGCTTTCAGAATAGATAATACTTGCAGCCTGAGCTAGATTATGTCTGATTAAGGGGCACCAAACATGACCTACCTCTCAACCCCAATAACCTCTACTTTATGATCAATCCTTGGGCAATCCTGGGAGATGTATCCTGACACCAAAATGGGTGATTGCACTATGTGAAGCATATCCCTCCCTCCCCCCAATAAATTTGAATGAGGGCACTGTTAGTCATACACTGCACATTTTGTGTGGGCTTCATGTGTTCGGAGATGCTGCCCCACATAAACCTGTTACTTATCCAAAATATGCAGAGCTGAGCTACCATTTGCATTACAAAAAACAATAGATGCAAATGTGTTAGACTGTGGATTGCTGACTTTATCTTCGTTTGCACCCATTTATACTGGTACTTTCTACTGTACAATCAGCAGGCAAGGTATACCCCCACTTTTGATTTTGAATCAACGCCCATGATAATGGGTACGTCATGTGTGGCCCATTGTTGACTGACTGAAAAGAACAGGTACCACAGAGTCTGTAGCAACTCTCTGAAGATATTACACATGATCCCAACAGCTAAAAAGCCCAAAAGCACTGACTGATTTCTTAGACTTGCTGCACTACTAAAACTTTCAAAATGCTATCAAGGAGTAAATATAGGAAAAAAAGATTTTAATCAACTCATAATAGATATTAATGCTAAAAATTCTCAGTAACATACAGAAAACTTCACTACTTCTGAACCACAATGAATTTTTCCATTAATTAGTAGGCCTCCAAATAAATGTGAGAACCTAGCTGCCATGTGTATTTAGATAAAATATTGATAAAGACATCAAGTCACACCACTTATCTCCTATAATATCTTGTTTGACTGGCAGGGCAAATATTTTAAATGGCATGTTTGTTCATCATTTGCGTGCCAAAGGTAAAAAATAAGTTAATAATTAGTTAATAAATTATTAATTATTAAGTGGTTAATTATCTAGTTAACAACAGATGGGTATTCTCTCAAGGGTAATTTGTTATGTCTCACTAACTATGGTAATGGCTTATGTCAGGTAAATTAATCTCAAGATAAGAGTAAGGTTTCGGGGTATAATTACCTTCTTGCCCTAATTAGCTACATTGCTAATATTTATTTAAAGGTTCTCATTCTATGAAGTCAACAGTATCACAGTAAGACATACATAATTGATACAACATGTGTACTAAACAAACACATGGACCTTATGCCAAATAAGAGATCATGAAGCATCGGGAGAAGGATGATTCTGATCCAGCATTATGATGACTAGCCTTCTCTATGGTGACAATCTACTTAGAAGGTTGTATTTTCATGGAATAATCCTTTCCAGAATGCTGTTTTGAAGTGCCCTCTTCCTATTTGGCATAAGGTCTATAAATGCAGCTATTTTGTAGGCAATATCATAAATAAACAAACCATAATACAGGTAATACATATTCATGATAAGACATCAATATAGCCACTTTTGAGTGCAAAGATATAAATGGTAAATCATGTTAAAACTTAGTTTTTTTCTGTAATAGCATCTTTTCCAAATAGCAAGTACAAAGGACTGAGGGATGGCATTTTGGTGTACATCATTTTTGGCCAGATCAAATGCTATTGCCAAAAATGATATGTACCAAAACTCTATCCCATAATCCTTTGTACCTGCTACTTGGAAAAGAGTCTACTGGCCATGAGCAAGTGGTGCACAACAGTGCAAACTGGATGATGAATGATACCTGTAGATGCCCAGACCATGGTGATGGTCCAGGTGACTACAAGGGTACTGCCGGTCCAGATGACTACAAGTGTACTGCCTTCCTGCCCTCCCCCTCTTCCCCATGGAACTCTTGAGATAGCTGATATCATACATACAGCAATGAAGATTTGTAAACTTGGCTATTGCAAAGGTATTTAACTGCAGGGTAAAACACTACACATGCCCTCCATACCCACAATGCAACTGCAAGTGTATACTAAACTGAGAAGGAAATCAAGGGGACTTTTTGAGGCAGGCCTTTCAGAAACTGGAAAATGGCCAAAATGCAAACTAAAATGTTAAGAAATAATGTAAAAGAGGTAGATAAGAATTGATCTTAATTGTTTTTGATTTGCATTGTTTTCTTTGCTATCATGTCTTTGAATAGCACCCAGCTAAATTAGCCATTTGGATATTTCACAGTGTTTCTTTTCATAATCCTTGGTACATCATATAATTATAAACATGACTGTACTCTGCAATATTTCTGTAAAAACAATGAGACTGAATGACACAACTTAGAGATATCAGCAAAGGTTATTAAATGCCATATTGTGCGAAGAGAATCACATAGTAAAGTACTATATAAAATGACCTACAATGTACCAGCAACTTTAATTCTAAGACAAATATTATCATGGAAAGAGATACACATACTGACATTCAATCTATGTACGTGATATCAAAACACTATTAAAAGCTTGCCAGGATTAAAATAGGGCATACAGATGTAAATGAGGGGCAAAGTAGAGAGTATTATTCAGAAGTATGTATAACATAAAACTGCTACAGGCAAAAACTAGTCTCTTAGATTATTGCATTTATTGTTATTGTTTCTTATTTAATATCTGATTAATCCGATGCAAAGATGAAATACATGTGAAAAATAGTGGTGCTACATCTTGCTATGAACCTCACATGGAATGGTGGCATCAGCATCCTGAAAGTGAGTGGGGGAGGGAGGATAGGAGACAGGATGAATGAAATTATTGAGGGTACAATGGAATTTCAACTACACAGTTGTTTTATGTTTGGTGTATGAGTGCAAAGAAGATTTCACTGTGGGGGGGGGGGATGACCATTAGTACTTTCACCATTTACTATTTCTGAAAATACAGGCACTATATTGGCAACATACTGAGATGATGCCTTGTAAAATACCATAATTATACCAGCTATAGTGGATCAGGGAGTTGCTAGCTACTCCCTGAGTGGATCTGTAACTTATACTTTACTGCAGCAGTTCTCAAATCATGAGTTGCAACACAATGTGGGTCACCAGATGTTTTCTGATGGGTCATGAGCTACTGTGGGTCCCGTGGGTCACAAATGATTTCTAGATTAGAAGAGCCGCCATAGTCGTGTATTCTCCTTTGATTGTTGTAACTAAAGGAGCGGTTCCTCTTCACAAGTAACAAGACGGCAGACTAATCTGTCGAACCTTCCCATCTCACCTGCTTGTACTGTATATGTGCCTCTTGTGATAGCCTATTCGATTTTTACATACGTGTGACTTGATAACGAGGTCGTGGGTCCCTGGGTGACAGTACATGGCAAGAAATGGGTCACGACAGAATAGGTATAAGAACAGCTGGGGCTTCAGTGAAACATTCATCTGAAATTGCTTATTTCCCCTCCAAAACAATTAAAATTGTATGGCTGACTTGGTGTATAATAGTGTATAGCTTAAATGCAAAGTATGTTGAATTGATCAGTCTATTAATGACCAGAACAGTCTATTAATGATCAGCATGTACATTAAGTCAAAGTCTTTTGAAAAAAGTAATCTGCTTTCATAATTTCTGTCTAATTATAGAGTATCTAAATACCTGCGCACCTGGGTGACCTGTTCTTTTTTAATTTCCCTATGGTGTTTACACCTGAAAGCTTTTTTGTTGTACGTTGTAGTTGATCTTAATTAAAGAAAGACCAATTACAAGGTGTCTGGACATGGATAATCTGGCAGTCACAATGGCTCATTGTTTGGGTCTAGTTATCAATAATCCTCAAATAGAGCTGATGCCAACTCAGTGCTTACATCTTTGCCAAATGGTAACTGCAGGCAATTAGGGGAAATAAACGTACCTTAAAATGGGATGCAAGGAGGAGTAAAATGACTAGAAAAATACTGTCATAGCAGAACAGCAAACTGGAAAAAATGTTTAAATGATTTGAAATTATCCAGGATTGGATCCCATTTTTAGTCTTTTAGAACAAGGAGACGCTTTCAGGGAAGAAAACAAGAAACTAGAATATTAAGTTAGTATATGAATTTTTATATTAAAGTATAACATATGTAAACTTTAAGAAAGTCCACAAGGGCAATTTTTCAATTTAACGTCTTTGGTTTTTGACTAACTTTTCACTAAACATAAATAAAAAAAATTTACAGTGTGACGACTTCTGAATATTTACATCTTTCCCTTTAAACATATTTGGAAATGTAAACGTTTTTCACCAGACAAGTTTGGAATGTGAATACACGGAGCAGGCAAAAATGCAGAAGGATGATTTAGGGCCTTAGGCACACTCTATTGGGTGGGGCTACCCCAGTGCTATTAGGTTTTTTGCCAGACAGTTATTGCAGACAATAAATGGTTACATGTGTAAACAGGAGGTAAGGAGGAGTGAAATAGACTCAATAGTGGTCCCCTGATGAATTCTGTTGGAATAATTGATAATTTTTCACCATTCTCAAGACATATGTTTTTAAAATTTGACCATTTCTGACATATTTTTCATTTGCTCTCCAAAGATGAATACAGGCAGTGACTGCACTGCATTTGTTAAAATTCAATATACTGTCCCTTTATTTCTTACCAGCTTGTCAATAGTTTTGTGTATAATGTAGACACTTTCACAGCAGTCAATGGATATTTCCAAAATAAACCCTTCAGGGTATACCAGCAATACAATTGTCATTGAAACAAAGGATAATATAACACACATCTCCTTTGACGTCAAAAATTTACATATTATATATATATATATTTCTCTAATTCCCACCTTAGGGCGAAAGAAGTTGTTGAAAAGTCGACCATAGGGCGAAGAAA
>WURT03660383.1:0-14129 GCA_009936505.3 Holothuria glaberrima
GGTATCAAATGTTGTTCATGTCTGGTCTATTGTTACAAAGGCATACTGAACTGGATTTGAGACCGATTTTTTGGCGCTCAGAGACCGACTTTTGATTTTCACTGTCACGTCCCACCCCCACCCCGTACTTACGCTCCTGCCCTTGGACCCCACCCGCTAAAGCTCGCGCTTCGCGCTCGTTTTCGCGCTACGCATTACCAGATCTGTAGGCAAAACATTATCTCTACACCCCCAAAGATTACACCTTCGCTACGCCCCTGCCCGTAGCCCCCGACAGCTACACTTTTCTGCTTCAAACTATCACTGCATTTATCCCTAGAGTTGAATGGTCAAAGCTTTGTGTCGATACTAAACCCATGTCAGTCTGTGAGCAGTACATCCACAGGAATGAAAATCAACTTGTGTAGGCCTAAGAAATACGTCTGTTAGTGCTGTGCCACCTCTGCACACTGGGGTAACTGTTTACCATGTGTATCAGTTCAACACTCTGCTTATACTGGCCTGTACTATATTTTCCGCTTGGGAAACAAAACAATCATAAAAATTGACTGGCATATCCACTTGCTCAGAAAATGAGAGAGAGATACGACGTTTAAACTCAAATCCCTCTGCTTCTCACCGTTTAGCTTTGTCGAAATAATGCACTTGTACCTCATTAGTCTGAGGCCTTAACAACAAAATGTGCCAGGGCGGTTGCCCCTCCTAGGGCTTAGGCAGACTCTTGCCGATAAATTTACTTCACATTTGCTAAAAACCGCATCAGTCACCCACTGACCTTCCCCTGCACAACACCCTACCTTAGACGGCATTTACATAGTTATTTAATGTTACAAATTCTTCCCTAGGGTTCGAATGGAAAAGAGCTCTCCGTTAGACAACATGGTCACAGTCGTCCTCATTGCCATTTACCTGTAGCCTTCACTTGCATAGACCCTTTCACAAATCACCATTCCAAAATATTATTTAAGAAAATTTTAGCTCCAATCTCTTGTGTCAATGGCATTTTACTTGGGCCGAAAACGCGTATATCAAAGCCTGTCCCATAATCCTTTTTCATAGTTATTTGGTAAAACGTCCATGGAACTGACCAAAAATGTATGGGTGGCGCCAGGATTTACGTGAGGAGGGTGTCAAGCTACCTAATGGGGGTCGAACATCCCACAACTCCACAAATGTGACAAAGGGCTGCGAAGTCAATATTTTTGAAGCCCTTTACGTTTTTCATTGAAGGTAATTTAAAAATAAGAAAAAAAGCCTTGTGTGTAAATAAAAACATCCGACAAAGACTCAAAGACAAATGCTGACAAACAGATCATTTTTACAGTTTTCTTTTGAACGCACGATACAAAAGAGATGCGGCGATGCAATAAATTCAACATTGTGTTCTATGCATGCGTCTTCACGATTGGCGCGATGATGCAAGTTGTAGATTATTTAAAGTACATGATTGTATTTAATTAGCAGACGTACACCTGTTACGATACCCTAAACGTAAAACAATGGTACACGTTACAGATAGAAAAGATTGAACAAAAAATGATGAACTCATGAAAGTGTGGGATTGCGTGATATTGCACGAGGTTATAGATACTACAAAGAAAGTAAACACTGAAGTTGAAAGGGGCGACAGATTGCTGAAAGTAGCAGATATTGACCTGTGTACAAAACAGAAGCAGCCGATGAGGAGGGCACAATACAACTGAACCAGACTATGAGCAACAGTGACACGTATCTTAATGCCATACGAAAAGACATGTAATGAGTCTCCCGTGGCACGACGCAGCTTTGTTTGGTACATGGCCAGACTCTGGGGTTGGTAGGCCTAAAAGACGACCCCCTTCCCTCTTCCGACTGGTATTCAAGGGAGATGCCAGTATTTTCTAAATAACCCTGAAGCGCCGTTATATCTAAACCCTACCGTAACACAGTGCGAAGATATAACAATTGAACAGAACATTTCTGAACACTGTAAGGCTGTCAATGTCCTGTTTTCGAGCCAACACAGTCCAGACTTTTATAAAACTTAATCCAGAAAATAAAAAAAAAATCAACATTTGTAAAGATGAAAAAACTTTTGTAATAAACTTAGTATTGTTTCCACAAATTAGGGAAATGTATTTTACACTCTGCACACAGTTAAACTAATTTTAAGCTACCATGACATATCCAGTACAGTGAGGTGGACACTTCCCATAAAATAAATCGTTGAAATATCCTGGTGTTTTTCATCAACAATATTTTTGACAGAGTCCTTGATGAGATTCGAGGCTGAGATTTCCATTTTTTGGTGGACTTTGTTTGCTCAGCCACTCTTTAAGGCTTCCCAATTATGACTGAAAAAAGGAATAAAATGTACAGCCTGCTATGTGTAGGCAAGGCTGAGATGGGCTTTCTGACTAAGAGTAAAGCTAATTACACAATGAGTGGATCATTACACCTGTTTGTGAACAGATCAATAATTGTACTCACACTACCAATACTTTCTAGGTTTCCATTCACATAAGAACCCGGCTCATGGATGGTAACATTCAAGACAATGAACTTAATATTTGATTCAATTATTTACAAAACTCAAGGAAATGAAAAGTTTGACTTTTATTTCAGAAAGTTCATTCTTAAAATTCAATAGTACATCTTCCCAACAAACCTGTATTTGTGACTCAATTGAAGCCTTACTCTTCTCATAACAATTCATAACAATTAAATATTTCAAATGAAACCATTGTTTCAAAGATGACCAAACAAAGTTAAAGTACAGAGGAGGCAGTGCCAGAATGGTTATGGTGAAAGACGTTTAGACCTACCTGAATGGGCATGTAGTACGTCCATACGGCACCAAAAGCACTTCCCTACAAATCCCCTCCCTGAAATGATCCCCAGCCCTTACTTTGATGGAGGCCTACAGGGAGGGGATCAGCTGGGAGGGAAAGTTACCTGATCTTGCACCAGACAAGTAACCGATTACCAAACTATTAACATATTGTTGTCATTCTTTGTCATATTTTCTATATTTATATAGTTCCTTTCCCCCTCCCACCCCTCCAATCCCAGCACCACTTGAGAAAAAGGTGAATGTCATCAAGTATGTTACGATCATTTGTATCTCACATAAATACACTACTGGGCTGGAACATAGCCTGAAGAATGTATGCTTCAATATCATTAATGATTTGCGCACAGTTGATATTGCACACAGCCTATTACACATACTACTTAGTGCAGTCTTTGTCAGGTCTCTTTGCTTAACGAAAAAAAAAAACAGGCCTGTCATCCACTTTTGAAATATTTCATGTTTGATTTCAAGACTGAAATTTAATCATTTTGCAACATTCTGGAGTACCTATTATGCATTTCTGCATTTTCTTGACATCAAATGACATCTTTCATAAAATCCCTTGATAAACATATGCTGTGAAAAGTCCTGGTAGGGAGTTTGCTTACTTTTGCCCACAATGACAATCTGAGCTCACAATATTTTGTCTTTTTAAATATTCAGAGCTTCGTTTGGCTGAAATCTTATGCCAGAATCACCAAACTATTACAACATCTTTAAGCCTGTGTATGTGAACCAAGGTTGTTCAAACTTGGGCCCCTAGTCATGGTGCAGTCTATGTTCAGATTCTGCAAGGCCCCCAACTTCATTTATTTTCAAATGAATTTACTTTCAAGAAACAAAGGTTTACAGGTAGCTTACATATACACAAGAAGGTAATTTTTAACATAAGGGTAAATACACACAATATGAAAGTGAAGTGAAAAAAAATATCCCCAAAATTGGTTTTTTTTTGGCCCTCTTCACAAACAAGCACCCAACATACATAGTCATCTCATTATTACTAATACTGTAAGACACTTATTAAAAGTGGAACTATTGTTGTAAAGCCCCATGCAACCAAATCTATCATCCATCCTCCCCACTAACAAGCAGCTTGCATCATCAAATTTTAGGCCATTATACCCCAGATGTGTTATTTCTTTTAAGAAAATATCACTGAATTGCAAGTTTTGTGGCTGTTCAATGCACATCCAGTGCCATTTGAAGACAGTTAAATGCTTTATTCTGATTCCAAAATTGTTATAAATACAGACAAGGTCCTGGCTGGCAAATATCTCACACTTTCAGGACTTTTCAATTTATATATAAAAACCATTGATTTTGTGTCCAAAATTGTACAATCAAATTCAGCTACATCCACTTCTATCTGGTCAAATTCCACATGCTACTTTAAAACGATATTTGGAGATATGGATACATAAGAATTTTGGTTCAACTAAAAGTGATTACTCTGCTTGCACATGTGATGACATTCCCATGAGTTTTCCACATTTTCTAAAATATTGTGAAATTTCTACGGCTGAAAACTGCATTTTCAAATTACAGGACAATTCCATACTTTCCAGCCCTGAGGAACACTGATTTTATAAGTCCCCTGATTTTACCATGAGTTCACATGGGGTTACCAGCACCTCATTTTGATAATAAGAAATCACATCCTTCTGTGACTTCTTTTACTGAAGAGCACAGTTGCATTCACATTAAGCAACAAACAAGTGATCAATACCACAGGTGTGTCATCAAGTAGTCCACATACTATCATCAGCATTGTTTACAAAAGTAATACGAGCCATACAACGAACTGCATATGTTTCTGGCCCAACTGACAGTAGACCTTTAGAAAGTAAAGATGCTGTCAGGATAATGTGATTATCCACATGCAGAATTTAGGGTGATCTAATAAGGAGCTTGAGGTCTTGATGATTAGCCACTTCGTGGTCTTGAACAGGGGGAGCATTCACCTGGGAAATCTGATTACGATCTGATGACAAAGCCTGATGTCTGATGGCAGCCAGACGTTCCCATCTGAATGAATTTTCAGAGTGATACAGCTGATGTAATGGTGTGTAAGCAAGCTGATAAGTTTATACATAATGGTAAGTACATTATAATGACGACAAAAAACTGAGTAGTGGCTTCGCAGATGGATCGTATGCAACATGCAGAACAGTTGACAATAACAAAGCCAATGATCCACTTTGAATAAAACCACAGAACCACTCAAATAATTATGATGGATTGTTGAATACACACAAGCATCTGCCCCAATATAAAAAAAATCACAACTGGCAACATTAACTTGGTCTCTTGTCATTTTGAAAATTTCATTTCTATACAATGAGGAGATTGACTCTGACCAGCAGCAGTATTTTTCCTCAAAAAGAAAAAAAAAATCAACAATATAAAAAATCAATCACTGAGAAAAAAATGCAGCTAATTAACAAATTGTTATTGATCAGGTGATAAAGCATAAACAGTCAATAGACTTGTCACAAGGAAAAGGATATGAAAAAGAAACCAAAAACAGTTTCACTTTTATCATGCACAGATTAACTAGTGGACCAAAAATTCATTGTAAGTGTCAAAAATCATACTTTTTTACATTTACTCTAATCGTGCTTATTCTACATGACAACTTTTTTGACTAGGCTACAGAAGAATGAATGAATGACAGTGTTAAAAGTCGAAAAAGCTATTATCATTAATGGTATATACAATAACAGTTAATGCTAACACAACACAGAAAAACAATTCAAACCCTGACAACAGAATTCCACAAGTATGAGAAACACATCTGAATATTTACCTCTTTAGGTTAGGGGTGGTGGCATAAAATTTTGTCTTGGTTAGTGACTTCTAGGTGGATGCACTCAGTATGTCTCACTTCTTCAACATACATACACATACTGTAGAGCTGTATGAGGGGCTCTCACATGACTTTACTTGTCCCCTTGAGAGGACAAGACCCTATGGGCAGAAATCCTGGAGGGGTAGTAATAGATGGATATGTCCCCCACTTTGTGACAAAGGGGATGACCTACACAAATATTTCCATCACCCACCCAAGACTTTCAAACATATTAAGTATGCTCTATATTTACTTTTGATTATTAAATTGATAACTTCTGAAAAGAGTAAAATCAAGTAAACCATTCTTAACTTAAAAGTTTGACTTCCAAAATGCTTCGCACACACCCGTAGCACACTGCTGTCTTATTATGACATGTTAGTTTGAGCAAATTATATTCCAAAGCAATGCAGCTCTTACAACCATAAAACACAAGCGGTAGTTTATCTGCCAGGGAGGCCAATGCATATCTCTACTAGGAAGGATACAGTAGCTCAAGTTATCGACTACTTAAACGGCAAAGCGAATAAAAGAAACAGGAAGAATGGAGGGCATTTTAATGTTAATTGGATAACTTTTGATGGGCAAGGCAAAGCAAAGCAAAACATTCTGAACTGTCTTTAAAATGCTATTTTTAGGCACACTATGCATGTACTCATTGTATTTAATTGTGCCAATGCCAATTCCTTTAGACAGCTTGAGTAGTATTCTTGTTTCAAAGAACCCCCTACACCAGCATCCTCCTTCCCCACACCCAGTCCCCTTGCACCATTTAATCCACTATACTTTGGTACAAAGGTGATTACAAAAAAAAAAAATAGTCTACTTCCAATTTCCAGATTTATTTAGTGCCCATTCAATGCCATTTTCAAGGAGTGAAATGTTTCACGCTCCAGAGCTCACTGCAATGCCTTCCGCACCACTAGGTCACATCAACATGAACCTTCCCCTATGATAAACTTCTATAACCACAGGGCCTTTAAAAGATAAATTTCATTTGCCTTCTGTAGGTGTTGCATATTTGATGATGGTCAGTACAGTGTTCACCAGAAAACAAAACTATTTGCCCCTGATAAGTAACCTTGTATTCACAACTGCTCAAAAGCGTCCTGAATCATCAAACTGACTGGCATGTAAATACAACTCAGGCCAACAAGAGATATGGTAAAATTATCTTTTTCGTGGTCTATTTAGTTGGAATTTAATATCCTTCGGAAAGACTTCATTCTAATACTGAGAATGTTGTAAACATTTACACTCAAATTCCTGGGGCTTCAACCCCTGGGCCCCTTACTAAAGAGTTGCCCTTCTATACCACTCTTATAAGAAAATTTTTGAATTATCATTTTTGTTTTCTTTTTAATGGTAATCCTATGTCCTTTAGAAACATCTCAATGTTTCATTTTAATGCTCACAATGTTCAGAATACCCCAGAGCTTTGGCCCTTGGAACCACTCCAGAACATTGTCCTTGAACCCCACCAGGGGCCCTACGGCCACACCTTCTGGAGAACACTTTGTACTCCCATGGCACAAAAAGGCCCCATTGGCTTGTCCCATCCCCCCTAGATTTTGGAAAAAAATCTCCAATGCTTGAATTCTACCCAGGCCTTCCTTTTGATAAACCTTGTTCCAGAACCCATTCCCACATGCTAGTTTTGACATACTCCTACTGCACATTACACGCGTGACTTCTGTTGCCACTGTATTTATGGCACTGTTACATTTCTTTTTCACAAATCTACGGTGCATAACTTCTGGGGCATAATGCACCCTCTTACAACATTTGACATATTTTTCTACATGGTTTTGATTACAGAGGTGAGGCTGTCATTTGCACAGACTATTAGTGTTTAATGCCATGTAATGCATACACCTTATTCTAACAGAAGTATCGTGTAACAAATATAAATCTTTATACATTAATGTTACACTGACATGATACACTGACGGTCTACGTTTTGAAGTTTGCTACACAACTTTCATTGTCACGCACTAAAAATACATAATTATGCAAAGTGTGTATTGTCATGCACTGAAATACATAGTTATGCAAAGTGTGCATTCCCTTTGATGAAGCAGTACACAAAAGGTCATTCACAATTAGCTGATGTCATTTAGCTGTGTTAGCTGTACAAATATTGCATGGCTTGGAGACATGACCTGTGCAACATGCAGCAAACTAGACACAAAAAGACAACTGTAATAGAAAGCAGACATTACAGTATTACAGCAAAGGCCATACAATGCAAACGTGACAGATACCTGACAGGGTTTGGGGATTCACTAGCAAAGACTCCAATCAGTACTTGGTTAACCTAACAGTGATATGACTGAGGATGAAACATCTCTTGACAGGTTTACCAATAAAACACCCCATTTGGGAAACTTAACAGTATTACACCCATCATTTACTTGGCATTGCATTCACAATGGCACACAGCGAATATCGCCACATCAAAATCACACTTACAGTAGCCCTCTTGCCATCTGGATTTTTGGTCCACTTCAGAGTCTGATCATTATTGTTTAAAAGGAATTAAATCCCTATCTTGAAATCTTAAATGTGACAGTAAGCAATAAAAGATGAACACATTAAATGAAGGCTGTCAGACTCCCTCTGCCTTTTTGCGTTATTTTCTTGTAGTCGTAGGTGCACTGCAATTAGAGTCAAGGTAAATCTAACAAAGATGAAGCACACATCATGATGGGCATGTACTGAAAACTACCAACAAAGTACCCTGGTTTGATCTCTGGCCAGTATATTATACTGTCAACATTGATAGACAACTGCTGATGTCTATCCAGGTGAAAAAGGGGGACCTACATGGTAACTTTTCTTTGGGGGAAATACAGCTGCAGTGATATTCAAGGGATGGTCTCTTGGAGAGCTTATTATTGAGCAGGAGTATTTACAGCTATGCATCTGATATTCAATTGACAATACAGTGCTGCCTTAAACGTACAAATATTACTTCTACCATGAGAGGGCTTTCATGCCAACTAGATAATCCAAGAGTAAACTTTTCTGGCACCTTTAAGGTAACCTAATCACAAAACTTGGTACGGTATGCCATAACGTGGTCAAAATTACCTGTGCATTCTTAAGTCTAACATTCAGGTGTTTACTTGTGCTTTTAGAAATCACATACTGTTGAAACAGTGAAGGTTTTCTTGGAACCCTAAAAAAGAAATATCCATGTTTTTTTTATTTTTTTTGTTACATTGCTCTAGCACATCTACACAAAATCTGAGACTCAATGTCTCCCAGATGGAATCTTGTACTGTAAATCATATCTGTATGTGGAGGGTATATTCTACCATTCCTGTTTATCAGACAACACACAAATCTATGCCATTCTCTTTGACTTGGCACATCAATGCATCACATACATTTGAAAAAGAAAGAAACTGTCTAACATTCTGTGCTGGAATAAAGAGGTCATTGGTACAAAATAAAAGACTTTGTATAGAGAACAAAGATGCATTGTACATAAGATTTACCTTGCATCACATCGGATTACTACTGTCTTTATCTGTATCGCTCCTGTCAAATGCACCTTGACCATTTTATTGACAAACAGTGAATATATTCATAGTTTTTTAGAAGATTTTAAGCTTGATTTTTGCAAAATGGATATAATTTATTCAAGCACCAAATTTAAATGTATCTGAGGCAACAGCTGGTTACTAAGACATGCAGCCTTTCTTAAAAATGCAAAATTGAGTGTAAGTGAAAGTGTTACACACTTTCAAACCACTGTGAAATTAGTCAAGATTCACAACGTCAACTTGATTTGTCAAATATTATACATGCTAACTTAACGACTTTAGATGATTTAAGGATACCTACAGAAATGCGAGAGAATAAAATATGAAAGCTTTTCTTGGAGTGACCCGACATACAGACCCTCTTGTAAGGGAAAATATAAACTATGTTATGTACAAAGATAAAGATATACTCACATCTGAACAGATATTGCAACACATTCCCAATTTAGTATTTATGCTGGTGATAATTTGAACATAATTTGGATTTTTAACTGTAATGCACTTTTCCTTCTTTGAGCTAAAAATGAAAGTGGTAATGGCTTGAGCCAACTACATAACATTAATATGTGGAGACCATTGATTCATCGCAAAATGTTCCCTGAATTTTTTAGGCTAATTTACTGTAATGTCTTTTTTCTAGTAGAAAAAGATACTATTTTGTGCTTCAAAAATACATTGCTTCTGACAACAAGACCAACTGTACTCTTCACAAATTTCAATATCTGTAATGTGACTTTCAGTCAGAAGGAAACATTTTGAAAAGGCAGAATAGCACCAGATATTTCCTTGGGAGTTTCTCTTCTTACATGCTTTCCCCTTTCAATTTTATTATCAGTAAATATAACAACCTCAGCTGCAAATGCCTAGCTTTCTTTGCATATCTGCCCATGGCTTAAATACATAAATATTCAGTCACATTATAAAACATGGTGAATGGTTTAGTATTTGTTGACTACAAAGTCCACATATACTTAAACATCAATATAAAGGTAAAGGGACGAAGAACCAACGGCCAAAAGTGATATTTACTTTTGGTGTCTTCTGCAGGTAGCTGCCAAACTCAGGAATTCAGGAACACTTACCCAGACTCAATCCATCAAAATCAATCCAAAATTGAATAATAACCACTTAACTCAGGGAAAAGACAGGAAAGGACTGTTACTAATTGATCCCCAAGATATTTAAATAAAAGGAAACAATAGAAGCATTTATGGATTTATGTTATTGTCTGCAAAATTCAAATTTTCTTGTCCAGACAACATTGTGGTAAATTTGGCAGCCAAAATTTTTGGTCAGCAGCCCTGGTTAAGTTCCCTATGTCCTGCTTCTTATGACTCCAGTACATAACATTTGCATCTGGCAACATTAACATTTTGATACCTTACATCACTACAATGAACAAAAGCACTTTTCCACGCTTCCTGGGAATAGCTCAAACCTAAACATGCATCATCTTTCTATCCTACTACGAGGACATATATCCTACACAATGTACTGTACATGCTCTACCAGCAATGCTCCTAGTATATACTTAGTTAATTATAAATGCACATTGAAATAACAAAAATAGAGACTCTTTTCACAACATCTGTGCCAATGTCAAGTGCTAAAGTGACTAAAGAATCATTTGCTTTGCAAAGAGAGAAAGGCTGTACATCCTCACAATTGCTACCCATACCTTAAGCCTTTCTCAGATCACATAACTCTCCCCTCTCCCCCCCATTCCCTGTATCACTTTCTAGAGCACTTGTAATATCTGACTGATTTTAATCTACTTTGGCAAGTACAGAAGCATTTACAAACATTTCATACATAAACATTAACTGCATCATTTTTAGGAGGCAAAATTCTTAGACAATACATTTTGAACTATAAAAAAAAAACTTTCTCGAGTAAATGATAAAAACATTCTTTTCACTTCTGTATGCAAATATAAAAAGTGTCAATGCAACTTTCCTCTGTGGATCCCTGCCTCCAACCTGACTCAACCAGATAAAGGTTAGTGACCCATCTCACCATAATACACACATTGCACAGCAGGTTGGGATGAAGCAGATTGCAGTTGGTCACACTTCCCCTGGGTGAAAGACTGCCATTCTGTTTCTAAGAAGGAAACCCAATGGAGCAAGGCAAAGGCCCTTCATAAAATTGCAGATGATAATCTTGATGAAGATGGTCCTGGTCTGTAGGTTTGGGGATCCAGCTTAAAAAGAAAGACAGAAAGAAGTAATTTCTATAGTAGCATTATTAAATGTCTGGTAAATGGAAAATGATGAAATTGGTAATAATTGATGCAAAAGGCACAAAACTCAGGAAAAACCCAATTTTCATCAAAATCCATCAAATATTGACCGATATACACGGAAAATTCTATTTTACACTTAAATCATAAATAAACATAACCTAACTATGCAAATACATCACATGGGAAGAGAGACTCAAAAAAATATGACTAATGTTTTTCTTTTTCGAAGGATAGTTGTAGTTAGTTAGATGAGGATTTACCGCCCAGTTTCTAACCAACTGGTTTAAGTCGAGCCGGCCACAGCCTTTTTTCCAGTTGTGGCTCACTGGCTTGTTTTCCCTACTCCCTTGCTTATGCTTAGCACCAAGC
Source organism: Holothuria glaberrima (assembly GCA_009936505.3). Classification (NCBI taxonomy): domain Eukaryota; kingdom Metazoa; phylum Echinodermata; class Holothuroidea; order Aspidochirotida; family Holothuriidae; genus Holothuria; species Holothuria glaberrima. The sequence continues at coordinate 11,850 of WURT03660383.1, forward strand.
ACAAAGGCAGTAGGTCCCATTTTTAAAGTCTTCGGTATGACGGGGCCAGGATTCGAACCCTAGACCTTCCAGCTGCAAGTTGGATGCTCCAACCACTTGGCCATGCAGTCGGTACAGGACAGTTGTAACACTGATACATCTCAAGGGATTTATTTGGGTAGTGAAAGTTGTCTGATTGAAAAATATCAGTACCACAGAATAACAGAATAATATAAACAGATGGAGAGCTATCTGTACTGCAAATGTGCATATGTCATTTGCTTCTGGAAATAACACCATTCTAATCTTTTTCAAGGAACCTGCTATTTTCCAAACTGACTGACTTGCGGCAAGCCTGTTTTAACTTTTCACGCTAACATTGTGCTTATGATCTCTTCGCTTTTCTATGTACTTTGCTTCACTTTCTCCTTCCACACAAGTATAGAAAATGTTTGCTGGTCTCAGATTACGAAACTGAAGTAATATATTCCTGACTCAGATTTTCAATTTCTGAATGGTTGCCTGACCTCCAAAAATTATTAGAATAAATTTTAAAGACAAAACATAGCATCTGCTATGAGGAAAAGTCTTTGAGATCATAACACATTTACCATAGCAGGGAAATAGACGTATCCTTCTGAATAATGGTAACCATGGCTGTCAGCAAGTGAGAGACAGGGAGGACACTCCCACATTTCTAAAAGTGGGGGGTTATCATATCGTGATCATATCATATATCCCCCACATTTTTCCAGAACTCCAATAAGAACACATCAGGCATATGCTCCATTCTGCAGCTTTCAATGGTTGACTCCATCAAATCACACACAAAAATTGTGACAGCCATTTTCATTCATAACCATCTGAAACCAAAGGTGGTTGAACCATTGCCATGTATGCCTAGGGCAGTGGGAAATTACGTCAGATCCAGACCACACAGCATACAGGATCCAAATCCCCCTCCCCACCCCTTGCCATATGGGCTTTGTTTTCCTATCAGTCAAAATTTTACATTGTGAAGTAAAGTCTTCCAATCTAGCAAACAGCTACAGTATTAAATATAAATACTCAGAATTTTCCCAACAATGACTAATAAATAAATAAATTTTATTTCAAATACTGTATACAATTAAACTGTTTTCATTCATTTCCACCCATCAAAAATTAAATACCTTCTACTCTGAGGCCCCAAATCTATCAGAGCAGCCAGTAATACTACTGTACTTAAAATGAGAGTTAAGTTATCACCCATGTACTGTATAGAAGAATAATATACAGTATATTAATGTATGTTGAGAGCGCTTTACAATAAGCATTCGTCAAGATGGAAGGGTCTCTGTTGCTTTCATATGGAGAACATTTTCATCACAATTTACCACAAAATACTCACAAATGTTCACATGTCTTAAACTGTAACCTAACCTGTTCAGCTTTCCTCAATTTAAATACATTCTATAAGCCAAGAACACAAAAAACAAAAAAACAAAAAAAAAACAGTACCCTTGATCATTTATTACTAAAGTATGGGTTCCAAGACAGATCTAGGTCCCCTGAAAATATTTTGGGTGACCCTGTAGAGTTTTGAGAAGTTAAACCTTCATGTTTCCATTCTTTACAAGTGCTTTTCTTGGTTCACGTTCTGCTTAGTTCAAATTGGCTTGGGGTGGTCCCATTAAAATTGGATCATCTTGAAAAGCTTGAGAGCCAAAGTCCTAATCAAAAGTACAATTATACAGAACCAACCTCAACAAAACTGTATATCAGTCACAGGTAGCGGGTACAGATGCTGTCAAAAGTGTAAAATTGAATACATAATAATAATAATAATAATAATCATAGCATTTTATTGAAGTTACTGGTCTCCACTTCAAAAACACACAAAAAAGTAAAACAATACACAAAAGGTGACAGGACTAGTTATGCTACAATCTTGGATAAAACTCGTTGGGACATCCCGCTCCCCTTCACACTGTTAACCACAGTTATACTGTTCACGGAATACAGCCACCATCTCTGCAACATTGGGAGGGGTAGCGGGGGTTTCATGTAAACCTGGGAACAGAGATTCAAGAATTATTTGACAAAATGTCCCAACAGTTTTGTCCAAGATTGTCTGAGAAATTCAAGAGGTTAGAACTACGCGTGGCACACAGTAGAAAGTGTTTGTTTGTGCTGGATTGATTCGCAAACAGGTGATGTTTCTTCTTTGGATTAGGCCGGCTCGACTTAAACCAATTGGTTACAAACTGAGCCATAAAATCTTATCTAACTCTAACTGTTTGAATTAGAGGTCAACAAAAG
>WURT03660394.1:0-18230 GCA_009936505.3 Holothuria glaberrima
AATTCCGGTAGAGATTAGAGATCATTAAAGGGAAAGACAGTCTATATGACTCTGTGTGTATGTTTTTCCATAGTTTATTTATTAAGAAGCACTGGTATAGGGAATCAACTTTACTCAAAGGCTCCCTTACTACTGCTGCAGCTTTCTCAATAATGCTATCAATGCGATCCTTTTACTTGTGACAAACATTCCCACCAGCACCTCATTAATACCTCCAAACAATACAAATAAAAGCATTTTAAATTCTCAGAACTTACATTAAAAGGAGTTAACTCCTTAAACAGGATAACATGGAATGCATTTTTTAATCCAACGTCAACATGATCCCACTAAGAGGGGAAGGTCGGCACCGGTTATTTGCCTTAACATACAATCAAGTCAAAGCTTTGTCAAAGGTAGCACTATTTTGTACCAGGCAACCAAAAAGTACTCAAATACAGAGAGCCTAAGACAGCACCATCTCCCTTACACCTAGCAAAAACGAAAATAGAAAAAGGCACTTAAATGTGAGAATTTCAAAACAACTGAGTTAATCAAATCCTTCCCAAAGATAGCACCATTTTCACCTTCAGCACCTAAAATACACAATAACTTCCCAAAGAGGTGTGTCACCTGGCCCCTAAATAAACTTATGCCAGAATTAATCATTGCACATACATACACACATATATATTATATTTATATATATATATATATATATATACAAGAGAATGTAAAGTTTGGACAACAACGATGTTTCAGAGGTGTGAACAGGATCCAGAAGGATTCACAGAATTCTAGTTGAAATCGTATGTAAACTTGAATGAAAATACTAGAAATACAACTGAACACGCACATATATATATATATATATAAATATATATTGATATATTATATTGATATATATATATATATTATATATACAGTTGAGGTAAAGAAGGCCACCAACAGGCTGGTTTACATTCTTAAGTACCACTTGATTTATTGCAAATATATACAATATCCTTTGTTCTACATATACATATATATAAATATATATAATATGATAATACAGACGAACGTATACCGTATATATATATATATATATATATTAGTCAATCTAACATTGTATTTAATAGTCGCACAGAGACTTGCATTTTCCTCTAACATAGGCACTTGCCTCGTACTGAAAGAGGATTAAAATATATAATCCTCTTTCGGTACATAATACTGTACAGTATTATGCATTAATCCCCTTACAGTATATAATATTGTATAATTATATTATAATCCTCTTTCAGTACAAGGTAAATGCCTGTATTAGAAAAAAATGGCCTAAGGTCTCTGTGCGACTATTAAATGCAACGTTGGATTGATTCATCCATACACTATATATATCACTACTATATATATATGTATGTATTTATATATATATATATATATATTAATTTACAGTATATTGTAGATATAATAATTCACTCAAAACGTACTATTAAAATGATATTTTTTGTCTTTTCATCGCACTTAGAAACAATTTTAGTAGTTGAACATATAGATATATGGTTAACGATAACACCGCTTTCAAAGTACACGTTTATGTTAAGAACCATGAGCTTTTATCATTGCACATATTTTCAAACAAGAGACAGAAGAGGATTTAGATTGTCATGCTGAATTTCTAAACAGTTTAATATACAACATGAAAGGGAGCATGTTTATTTTCTCAAGTTTGATTGCATCCAAACGTTTTATCACATCATAACGAAAACAGATTTCAGGATGTTATCTTTAAACATCGGAGGTAAGTGTTGGGGAAGGAAACATTACGCATAGAACATTTTTGAGCTTTAGAAGCAGTATTACATTCCAGAGAAGCTAAAAACTTAAGACACATACAAATAACTGTGAAATTATGAATGTCAAAGTAGCGGGAAATATCTCAGTCAATGTTGCTTACATCATTTATTCTTTGATCTGATGTAAACAGTTTACTTTTTGTCAGTTTCAAAGAGACACCTACCCACTGATCTGGCCTTCCTTGATTATCTTACCCTAATGGTCAAAATGAATAGAAACCTGTTCCCAATCATAACGTACAGCGCGGTGGCCCAAATTTCAATGAGCGTGATTTGTAGTCATCAGGCATCTTACTTGTACCGTATAATTGTCTCAGACGGCAGGTGATTAAACATTGCTGTGTGCTTCGGGGTTTATTCATCGAGGCCTGTGAGGTTGTGTTATTGGTCATTCTCTGTTGATTTTGTTAAACTTCGAAATAATGACAGGCGCAAATGAGTCTCTTTTTCAAACCATACGGTAAATGTTATGACTATAAGTTGTGGGTCTTAGGTAGGAATAGTGACTTAAGTGGTTGAAATGTAATGTGGTTGTGAGAGAAGGCTGAATGTACATTGTGTAAATCCACATATTTGGTTGAAAAGGAATTTAAAGCCAGAACATGGATCTGGGTAGAAAAGGGCTAACAACGTGAAAGAACCTTTTTTCCTTTCTCTCCCTTTAATCTGTACATTGAAGTTATATAAGTATATGAATTACACCAATCCCATCAATCTGAGACAGCAGGCGAACTCTTAATGTAGCACTTGTCAACTGATGCATCTATCATGGTATTACTGCTAACATATGTCACCTAAGGTAACGAGAAAAGACGCTTTAGCACAATTTTGTCTCTGTTTTACAGGTCAAATGTGGGGCCTTGCACCTAAAAAGGTAAAAAAAAAAGTGGTAAAAAACCAGAAGCTCAATCAGAAAGCCTATGTAACCTAGACTAAGAAACACAAGATCGTGAGAGGATATACCTCTCGAATTGATTATGATATACGACAATAAATGATGTTACCTCTTGTTTGTGACAGTTGTGGCAAAGGATTCATCTGTTCGTGCACGAAAAAGCTTCATGGAATAGAGAATCTTCCACTAATTTTAAGTTTTTATCCAAAAAACAAGTACAGATCACCAGATTAAAGTGAACAAAATATACGTCATTGCGTCTCAGTCCGTACAAGTGTCTAACACGAGTAATTAGGGAATGTGATATCAAATTGTCAGGAGGGGGTTTTTCAGGTATCCGTCTTTCTTTCTACAATGTCAGACTTTGAAAGTTAGTCAAATTGAAAAATGTGGGTACCTTTGTCGGTCGATGGAAAAAGTCATTCGGTGGGAAAAAGGGGGATTCCTAATACGACTTTTAGTCAGAAATGATCAAAATTTCTATAGCTGATAGGAAAGAGGTCCTAGGTCGATGCTTCATTTCCTTTCTTAACGTTAACTGTTTATTAACATGTCAAAAACAACTTCTGAAATAATTCATAATGAGAGTATACGTCTTCCGAATGTCACCTAAGTTCATGCAAGGTATGTATTTTACAATGATCTTGAGAGGCTTCAAGTGGGACACATTAAAAACCTTACACAGATGACATTGTTAAGTAGCCTTGGTAGATTGCACGAATGACTTCCTGACTAAAGCATTGTCACGTGTAATCAATTTTGACCAGCTGGATGAGCTGATACTATTGTGTTTTAGCGATAAACTTTTAAATGGGAGTCTTTTCTCGTTTATTTCAAAATTACATGTTATGAAGAAAATGCACAAAGTTCTTTAGAATGCTTAGAAATTAAAAAAAAGTTGTGGTGAGACAACAAGGAGGAAACTTTAAGAGGCAACCTAACTCTGCTAGAGTCATGAAACTAATGTGCCATAAATAAGTATTATAGTTGTCACAACATTTTAAACGGAAGATACATTTCTAAATAAAGTCTTTATGCATGAAAAAAGGTTTTGCTTTGTGACAAAGTGAAGATCAAATTACCTCGTTGTATTTGTATGTTGACACTTTGATCAAGTCTCTTATTAACCAAGAAAACAAAAGTAAAATAAAAAGGAGGAAGTTTATTACTTTCTTGTAACTATTTATTTATGCAATTCCTCACGAAACACGAGCATGTTGCAAAAAGTACTAATGTAACTGATTTTAACTGAATTTCAAATACGAATAAAACAAGTTTGTACGAAACGCGTGACTACGTACCGGTACTTTGGTTAAGGTGGAACTGAAGGAAGTTGAACGAAACTTTAATTGGGCTTATATTCAAGGAACAAGCCATTAATTTAAAATTTTTGCAAAATGTTTTTTCTTACAATATTTAATATTCTTTACAAATTAGCTTTCTTAATTATGAAAAGACCTGTTTTTATGAAAGTTGAAGGGAAGTTTTGACTCTCCAAAAGCTGGTTCAAAGTTTTAAATTGTAGTAGAAGTTACAGTCAAGACAATTGTTTAATATCATATTAAGTAATAATTAACATAATGTATTGCTACATTAATGTCAAGGACTTTGACTGGTACTATTTCTCATCATAAAATGGACACCTCAAGTTTTACAGAACTCCATCTCGTCCACTGTATTCGTTGCGTAAATTAAATGACCTTTAGAGCTAATGGAACTTATCACATTTATTATGGTTTCAACGCTGTTAAATTCTTATCTCTTTTAGGCAGAGTACCTAAAAAGATTTCTCGAAGAAACATGTGAAGACGTCGATAATAAAAAGCACCCCTAACTAGATTCAACGGAAAGCAATTCGTGGAGTTTAAGAATTAATCTTTCTCACCTACTCTACATACCTTGTATATTCATGACATTTTCCAACATACTGACTACTAGATAATAGCTAAAACTGTTTTCTCGACTACTGACCTTTTTCATTAATCAGTTAATGCAGATGCACTGTCCTCGTTGTCAGGAATGACTCCATATCCACGAAGATCTAACTTGATCTGACTTTCTGTACAGTAAGCTTCAAAACAAACGTTTTGGCAAAAATAAGGCCGATTTGACTTTTGACCTATACTTGACCTTTGATCTCGACTACTAGTTAACCCTAGAACACTATTGGGAAATTTTTCTTGGAATTTGCTTCTTATCTTTTGAATAGATGAATTTTTCCACCATAACCATAAGCAAATACAATAAATGCACCGAAAGAAACCACACCATAAAACGATTAATATTCTCTAAAATTATTCTGATTAAATTTAACCTGGGTCGTGGTGACGGATTATCCAAACATATTTTTGTAAAAAATAACACCAAACTTCTCGTCAAAGTGAACACTTTCTTGATGAAGTAAACGACGACTTTTTACAATTTGTTGAAATACCGTGTTTCACCAAGCAAGGAATAAATTGTACCACTCCCTGCAAATAAATTTCCGGACTTATTCTCCTGCAAACTGCTAGCAGCTTTCATTTTAAATATAGGCGTTGATAAGTTGGATTTCGGTTCCTCCTCGGTATTTTCAAAACTTATTTAACTATTTTAGGCAATAAGCTAGGACTATGAATAGCAAGTGTTCGGAGACTATCCTCACCATCATAAGTAAAAAAACCATTACATTTGATTAAGGCAAGTGCAATTATCCATGGTTTTTATAGAGAGAAAAACCTACGCGTAGACTTTACTTTTTTGGAAGTTTTCAGTATTACACTCTAAAAATTAAGGAGAGTGCTAAGTATGTCCATGCAACTGCATTAGAGGACCGTAACTTCAGAACGTTTAACTTCGTACTGCCTTTGGAAGAAATAATTTTTAATCTATTGGTTCTGAGTATCGTGTTTGACCTGTCCTTTATAGGCTAGATATATCTTAATAAAAGTTTTATAATATTTAAACAGTATTGTTGAACGCTTATATTGTTTTCAACTTCAACATTGTCGTCGGAAGTCCATTATTGTCCTGTTTAAATGCTTTACAGTATTTTGTATCCATACCTGCAAAATTATTTCTGAAAAATATTTTAGACAAACGCAAGATGAAAAAGTATAAAGAAAAGGACAGGAAGATTTTGTCAAATATTCATATTAAAGAAAAGTCTGAAATCACAAACAGAACTTATGCATTGGTGTCTATTGAAATTTCGCAATGGTTTCCTGATCATGAAGTGTCGTTTCGAGGGCATCAGGGTTCAAAGATGATGTCTGCATGCCATGATACAGGTTTTTCTCATACTCTTGGAGCATAGTATGGACATACGTATGTAATATCAAAGACTAGCCAATAGAGAAATCAGCCCACTAAATTCTCCCTAGCATTGTTTAAGAACAGTCACTTGTTGCAGAAGCAAGGAGGACGAAGACTAACCGATGCTTTCCAAACAATGAAGCTTTAATCAAGTTCTATTCCTCGGGTTACTTTTTTGTTGTTTAAAAAACCATATCACCTTGAGATTAGATCCGCGTTCGCCTCAAAGTAAATCTAAGGGGAAATGCTTTCATTGTCCTACAGCTGTGCTTTGGTAATGTTCGTTTAATGCACCAAGGTTATACAGTTACCACTGTCTACTTTAAAAACAAACATTCGTCACCCCAAGGTATACTTTTAGTATGGGGATATCAAAATTCTCAGTTGGTGACTGCTCTTTGATTGGCATCAAAGTTGGAAAATTCAAAAGATGCAGAGTAGCTTACATTCCACGGGACACAGAGTGTCTTGATTACACATTATAGCTTTGCATGCTCACCAGGACATGGCCTAAAAGCACTGCTTTTAGGTCTGTGTCTGCATAGGGAGCGTTAAACAGTTATAGGAGGAGTTAATAGATGCTTAGTTGGGATAATTGGAACTGTCTGGGATGACGAGAATTGCCCTTTAAACAATGCCTACGATTTTATCCATTGCCACAGCATTGCGAGTTGCCTAAAAGATGAGTATATTTTCTCTCTGATGTCGCGAATGAGAGAACATTGACTTGATTTTATGTGAAATTTATATCCAGTTATTTCAGGAAACTTGAGGAAACTCTACAGAATGAGGTCAGAGAACTAGGCTTCTCTCTCTTTAGCTGATTAGCATATGGTCTCTCAGATGAGATAGATGAATTTGTATGATTTATTTCTCTTAAACTGTCGTTTTGAGTTTGAACCCCTTGTCATTAAATCGTTGACGATACGGACCTACACATCAAAGCAATATTCTATTTAAGCACATTGTTAAAGTATAACTAGAGGTTAATGATGTCACTAGGAAATGGTAATTGAATTTAAAGCATTTAATAAAGGGCTTAAGTCATTGTAAGCCTCATCGCCAACTAATATATGGTAATTTTTCACACTTTAATAGGTCTTTAAGAATTAGCATAAATTAAACTTTCCGTGCTATCTCCATTCCAATAACCACTCCCTGCTTTAAAGATGCTTGCCTACAATATTCAAGTAACGAAAAGAAGAAAGGGATGTATAGGAGGTTACGTCTTCACCACTTTCATTGATGGGTGTTTCATATACCGCACCCGTAACGTTGAGGAAGCAACTACATTTGTGCTGGTATCACGCACTTTGTACCTCCAATTTTTTTTTTAAAGTTGTTTACACATTTAATAACAAATGGAATGTGAGGATAGGTTGTCTACAATACACACCGAAATTACACATTCAGAATTTAACAGTTTATGCGTCTATAAATTAAACGTGAAGTAGCATGTCAGTCTGGAGATGAATCAAGGTGGTCTTGAGGTCAATCTGGTTAAACGGATTGGCAAATGTCTTAAAGACAATTTTCGGTATCGAAGTACAGGAAATTACAAAATAGAAGCACATATAGCCTGAGTTGAGAAGATATTCTCAGGGCAACTCGGCCTTGCGCAGAGTCCCTGTACTCTAGGTCCATTCATGAAACCTCTAGCTCATTTAAAGGGCAAAAGCAGTCGCCCCAAACTTATTTTAAACAACAGATGAATGTCACAGATTTCCTCTTATTTCACTTCCAAATATCTTTCATGATACTTTAGGACATGTATATTGTACATTCAAGGTAAACCAAGCAGTCGTTCCTCATAAAATTCACAACCGAGTGAGGTACATGGTTCTCAAGAACCATTCATGAAATAGGATAGTCTACTACACTAATACATTTTGGGGTGACTGCATTTCCCCTTTAACGTTCAAAGGTTCTCATTTTACTTGATGCACTGTATAAGAAGCGGTGAATGACAGTTAGCATGTAAAGAAACCACAGACATCATACTGAAATGGTCACTCTCAGGCTGAAAAGCATACATATTTTCAAACCTCTTTCTGTTCTTTAAATTAGGTGCTATCGTGTTACAAATCTCAGCTTCTATGTTTATTTTTATTATCCTACAAGGGCTCTTCTCCACTACGAGCAATAACCCAAAATTCTCATTTGCATTTTAGTTAATGTTTACATTAAAATGCAAGTTGCGGGAAAAAACCTGTTGTACTTTAGCTATTTGGCCTATGAAGCTATTAGCTCCATGATAAGATTCTATACAAAATCCTTTATCAGGAGTTTACTTACTCTGTAATAAGAGTAAGACTTCTGCTTGCTGCATTTCCATAAAATTATTCACCTATCTTCATGACTTCCCTTCAAACTGACTTTGAGGATTGATCTAACAAGTTCACAAAACTCTCAACTTACCCTTTATATTTTGCCCCAAATCCTGAAAAGCCAATCACAAAGCTTTTTCTTCAGACCTAGTCAGTGTCAAAAATACTGAGTGATGAATAAAAACAAGAGTGTATTTACTTTCACCTTCTGTGACAACACATGCTGTAAACTGTGTGCTCCATTTGAGGTTGCATTTGGCTGTAAAGACATGACATGTTGGTTTGAAACGTCATTTGTACATACCAGGATGGCTGCTTGAAGTAAGTTCGGTCTATGTAAATCTTACAAGAAATTCGAAGTAAAGTGCAAATTTAGAGGCTAAAAAAACGAAACTACTAAATTCTTAAATTCGCAACGAAAGGTGGTGAAAAGTTCAGTTGTCAGTTTGCTTGCATTATTGCAAGATGCAGAGAGCATAATATCTTTTTCTAGAAGTAATTTGTATTCGTTCATTCGTCTTTTTATACACTCGACTGCATCGTGTGGCACTTTTTTAGGGTAATATCTGTTCAGCAATGGGCATTTTTGAAATGAAGATGAACATTAGCAGATCTGGTGACTTTGACGAGATCACTTCGTCATGTCTTTACTATGCACTACAAACAGTGTCTCACGTGGTGTGCCTAACATATCCATTTTTATCCAGTCATGATGTGCGTCTCAAGAAACAACGTCCTACAAGCAACTAATTATTGTAAAAATTAGAAACAAATTACATACGGAGATACTACCTCGGAGGTAAACGAGACGTTGCAAAAGTTGTCAGATAATCACGTGATAGTTAAAGCTATCGTAATCAGCTTCAGCAAAGATTTTCTACCATATTCATTTGAGTTTAAAGTTAGCTACAATTGTTATTGATACTGCTGCAATGATTTTCTTTTTGTCACAAATAGCTGAGATGAGAATGATCTTTTTTATTTTATGTGGAAACATCCAGACTATTCACTGTCACGTGTTGACAACTAAACTTGAAAGCACTATGAAAATGACCCTTGATCCTTACACCTTTGAATGTATCTATCGTGCCAACATCGTTTTCTACAATTTCCCTGTCAAAGCCTTGTGAAGCCATCCAATCATGGAGACGAACTCTACTTGTCTCAAACTGTCTGTTGCCTTAGGTTCCTCATTTTAAATCTGTCTTCGAATTATCTGTCACAAAGCGGACTAATTATGAAACAGAGGCCTCTTCTGAGTAAAGTTATTGATCGGAGGCTTCAAAAGACCTTATCTATTATACCTTATGCAAAGAAACATTGCAATAGCAACAGTTTGTTTGAAAAGAAAAAGTCAATGATACTGATGATATACTAATAGGAGTAAAGCACCGTCTAAATTTTGGAAACCTTACAAGGGTTATTAATGATTACGTAAAAGTTCGAAGACCCGTTTTGTTCACCTTAAGCTTAACGCGCAATATAATGACCATGCAACTGTTCTAAAGAAGATATTTCTAAGAAAAGATGAGACAGCGTGTTTCATGTAGATAAGCCAATAAGTGAAAAATGAAGCTATGTGCGCAAGGTGAAACTCTTATTTACCTGAGAGAAGTAACGCTTTCTCACAATCTGTCTGTGCTAGCTAGCAATACTTCAAAAGATCACACTGATACTTAATTGTTAATGGAAGACAACATGTTTAGCTTAAATATTTAATTTAATGTTTTATGCGATCCTTGGCCGTAAGGTGGATTTTTTCCGAGGGGCAAAGTCAGGAGAATTCAGTTGAAAAGGCGCCGCAGGAGCGCGAGACACTCTCCAGAAAGAATTGGGGTGCATGGGCCAGCCTTAGTGTTCCTGGTGAGGTACAGGATCAAAGCCACAATGGGGGTCCAGAGAGAGAAGCCACATGAATCTCTTGGGAATTCACGACATTGTGGGCATTAGAATGATGCATTTTAGCTTCTTTAAATGACATGGGATGTACTCTTAACAGACTACAAGAATCATAATTTGACTTTTTTCCAGAACGGCTTCTTTTCGAGGTTTTCACGGGGCTTTGCAACATTAATTTTAGCCAAATCCTCCTATAGAAAAGTACAACTAGTATTCAAAATGCGAGCTAAAGAAATCACATTTTTTGACTTTTATAGCGTTTGAGTAATAGAACAAATGAGAAAATATCCTGAAGTTGAGGGAGGATGCCCCTTTAATGCACTCTCTACGCTCCGCGCTATCCCATATTACCGAAAAATAGCACTTTTCCTGCCTTAAAAGTTGCATCTTAATGATTTTAATTTTTAAATGCCTATATCTAAAAAGTCGATCTGATGAAAATTTCTTAGGGGGTAAGTTAAGGTAAGATGGACCCCTTAGGCAGAAATGTTCCTTTTCAATACTTTTTTAAGGTTTGAACGCAACGCAATAGTTTTAACACAAACAATATAACGTCTCACCCTTTTAATAAAGAAAGAGAGAAGATGTACCTTGTTTACAAATAAATAACGTCACAACCGTGAAAATGTCCCTGGGGTTCATATTACAAACTTAATTCAGGAAATATGAACCCGCCCAAAAAAAACATAAAAAAATAAGTGTAACATGACTATAAGAACAGCACAAAAAACGGAATGTTACACAAGCATAAGTCTTGACATACTGAAAACTCTTTTCATCGCTGCTCATAAGATATGGCTACTCAGGTGCCCCTATCCCCTCTCATCAAGGTTAACTAGGCCTACAGGGATTTACCACACCAATAATATGGCAAAATAATGTTATTATGCTCTTGGTAATGTGTCATTCACTGATCCATAGACCTTATTCTAAAATAACTGAGATTTAGCACCCTAATCTTTCTGCTCATATGCTTATATTGTATAGGGTCTATTACCTTTTTTCGTATCTGATCGATAATTCCACTGAATAATACTCACCCATAAACTTTAACACAAGGGCACTACTAGGCATATTAGAATAGACCTATATCTTACACTTAAAAGCAAGCCACGGAACTTTGATCTTAAAAAAAAAAAAAAAAAACTGATTGTCATTTCAACCTTTGACCCTTACAGTGTTATATCAGTTCTGACATGACGTCATTTTTGCTTACCGTCTCAAGCTTTTTTAGTCATGTTCATCCAAACTGTTAATGCAAAACCTCCATGTGTGCCCTGGCCGACTGAAGTTAATAGTTTCGCGAATTTAAACGAATATAAACGGTATTTTAAAATAGAGGGGGCTATATCATTTTCTCGGAAGAACAAAAACCTTTTATTGGCCCGTTTTACCCGAAAGGTCCTTGTTTCCTTAATTAACCCCCTAAATTTTTGGGGGGCAACTGCCTCTGCTGCCCCCTCCACCGCTGCGCAAGGCCATGGAAATAACCTAAATGAAAACTCATCCTGCACAAGTTCGAATTTACAACCAGAGAGTTTTACTAGAATGGGTAACATTCAACATTTTCTTTTTTAAAGCTAACCTGAACCCGACATAATCATACAGCAATCTGTTATTTATCTCCCAAGTTTTCCGTCTGCTATATCGAGAGCAGTACTAGGTTGACTAGTATCAGTCGTCATGGAAAATTCATTTATTGCGTCTTTTGATGGTTTAGCGACGGATGTTTGAAAATATCACTTTTGTTATATGTACAAATAAGAACTAAATTATGTGGTTGGTATTTCTAGAATCCCAAAACAAAACAAAGACATAACTTAAAGCTACCAATGTGTCTCCTTTCCAGCATAGTCTCACTCTCTTATACCAACCATTAATGACATTTTCGTTTTATCAAGCGGGGAAGATGTTTGATGATTGATTATATGAAAAATGTCTCGTTTCTTCATCAGTTCAGTCGTTTTCTGTTTTTAATGTGTAGTGGGAAGTGTATTCGAGTTGTGTTATAAGTGATAAGATCATCTAGAGTTTGTTGATCGAGAGGTTAAGTAACTTATCAAAAGAAAAAGATGGAGTAGGAACATAGGATGATACAATAGTTTCCAATACTTCCTAACTTTTGGCTCTCATGAACACCGCAGAATGACGCAATTGTAAAAGTAACTATCGTTGTGGTTATTCACCAACATGTTTATTAAAATCAGTTTTCTATTGGTGAGTGATTGACAGTAATAGATGTCATTCAGATGAAAGAAAAAGGTGACGAAATGCCAAGCAATGTCAACATCTCATAGTTCATGAATATTCGGTTACTTAGTCATGATTGCCAAGGATAGATCTTTATGCTACGATACTGTCTTGTGTATCGCAAACGACCACAGCATAATACAATCGAACTTTGCACGTCTGTGAACTTATCAAATCAGATTTACTGACGATGCAAAAACTGGGGATGAGTGCAGTACTCAAGACATTATCAAATTCTCAAAGGAAGGAGCATAATCATAGGCTCGGCTTACTCGTTTGTGATTCAGAGTAAATGTTATTGTACATAAGTCTCTGTGTTTCTATAGCTTACCATACTTTAAGTTACGTCTCGTTAAAATTGGAAAATCTTCCAACCGAGCAAACCATAATGTGCGATGAACCGGTTGATGAAGGAAGACAACCTTTTTTTGCTGAAGCTGTTTCATATCGTCTTCAAAAATACACTCCAGAGATCACATTTGTCGTTATGACTGCTATAACTTGGAGACAGGATGTGAATCTCTGACTAACAAACTCTCAGACGGGACAAGATGACTGCCTCACGCTTACATTGTCCCCAGAGAAAAACCCTTGGCTATAGATGTCATTTGTGGGCATGAAAAGTGACGCCAAGCAGTGTAAGAGAAACATATTCATTCCTCGTTTTAATTTTTTTAAGCAACCATTTAAGAACATACTTAAACATTTTTGACTACGAAACACATAAGTAGCATATAGGCCTAGTTTCTGTTCTTACACGAAGTTATGGAGAAAGACGCTCTGGTTTAAGATGAGCTCTGCTAGGGTTGTACAGGGTCAGAAGTTGGATCGCTGACACTGTTTATTTAATCAACTTATACTGGCACATGTAATCTCATTTTCCCGAGCAATTAGAAGATATTAGAAGAATGTTTGGTTGACTACTCGAACGAAGTTGGTGGGAAACAAATGTACAGAAAACTTAATAAAACTTTAAAAAAGTACTTGGTTGTGAAGTGCTCCACAACATCTCAAGTTTGTTTGATGTAAAAGAAACGTTGGTGACCTGCTGGCAGCTACATATATTTTCAAGTCTGTGGTAGCTAGAATCCTAAGGCTTCGAAGTATGTGCTTAATGAAGGACAATGTTATGTTCTATGTAACTTATACAAGAGCTTTGTGGCTAATTTAAACTAAACAAATGGATTACGAAAATTGGTAGGTTAACTGTCAATGTGTCATTGTTACGTCTGCGTGTATAGTTACCAGAAACCAGTTTTTGGCACGGTTAGAACCCCAATTCTCTGGATGAACAGTGTCTTCTCTTTACAGGAGCTATAGAATACTTTACATTGCACCTTGGCAATATCGAGAAGCGGTGAAATATGGAGGACTGTTTGCCAAGTTTTGAATTCCTTGAACAATATGTCCACATTCGTGCAGATAGATATAAACGCTTCAGGCAAAAGAACTTTTCCTAAATAAAACACAATTTTCCAGCTCAACAGATTGAATCACATAATGTTCCAGTTGCAATACATTTATACGTAGCAAAATGTTAATAAACAACTGAGTGATTCTGAAATATATTATCAAATGTAGACTTTGTAACACAGTAGAATAATGACTATACATTCAATTCCCATATAGATTCAATCCAAAAACATTAAATTTCATCCGAAACTATCAAAGAATGGGAAGTGTATTCAGAGGCTACTTGGAATCACTAGAGAGATACATTTAAAAGAAAACATTAAAATTTGTTAAAGCATTTTGTACATTCGTGCTTTTCCCGTTTCTCTCGTAATTTTGCCTTCACAGGAGTGCTTTTAATTTTCCCTACAATGAGCTTCCTGTACTTTTGTGGTTTTTGTGTCTCTTCGCATTAACATTTCTTACCTTCAATTTGACCCAATGAATAGATACTACGAAACATTCATCGTATGAATTATACCCAGGAACCCATATCCGGGCCTTTCGAAAGCAATATGCTGGCAAAACACTCTAAAATTAACAAAACCGACTTTTAGTTTATCAAATATCTTATCGCATGGAATCCAGGGATACTACTAAACAAGGAGTACAATTATGATGCTGCCAAGCTTACTCTTTAATAAGGCAGGTAAATTGTCTTTTTCATTAGAAGGTTACACACTGATTTTAAGAGAAAACCTCAGTGTCGTAGTTATATGTATTGTTTACAAGTTTTGCCGACACACTACTATAGTTTTTGCTTTGTTTCCTACTAAATACATTTGAGTACAACATCAAGGACGAAACGTGTCAAGAAATTATTCTTTTGATAGCATAATGAGAGATTATGATCTCATAATTTGAAAATTGTGGATGCAATTATCAAATCTGTCTTTCATCTGAGTAAACAAATATATTGAGTATTTTTATGGAAGTATCTTTATCTCCCACGTAAAATGGAAATGTTAATTGATGTCTTCAAAGCTCACATGTCTGTCTTAGTTTGGAACAACTCAAAATTATTCCCAAATGCCGGAGTAGAGTGTCCTTGAATCCTGCCAGCTAATTTACTCAGACAAAGGATGGTATTAATCAAAACCAATCGTTTAGAGCAGCTGGAAACGATAAAAACCTAATTGAAATAATTAAAATTCTATTAAATTCTGAAAAAAGATATTTACGGTATTTTATTTACATCCACCAGGATTTGGCACTTTCAAGCAGCTATCTTTTTCACGATATGAGGTAGTGTTTTTCAAGTAAAAAGAAAATTCCAAAGGAAAAATGGTTAAATTAAAAGAGACCTATCACTATGTACTTGCACATTAAATACTAATATGTAACTAAAATATTGGAGCATTATAAAATTTGATAGTGATAAGTTTAACATAAAATCTGTCATGTAAAATGGATAGTTTTTCATCACTTTGATAATCAAAAATGTGTTGCAACTTCAAACAAAGTCATTAGATAGACAATCTAACGTCATCTCGAAAGCAAAATTTAGGGATCTATTTCCCAACCTCCGAATGAAACTCACTATTTTTGACATTAATGCATGCCCAGGATTTTAATGGAGAATAAAATGTTAAGTAGAGGGCTCCAGTAAGTAATTGTGGTAATATTCATGTCATTGTGAATGTAACTCAATTGCGGACTTCACTGAAGCAGTTTCCTACGTGTTCTCTATGAGTTTCCATTACAGTGGGCATGACACGGCTAAATTGACTTTTGTTTATTGCAAGATTTGATATAGTATTTTATTAATATCATTTTACACTCAGTTGAAACGTCTGCAATTCGGCATAAATGAAATTTGAAGAAAAACGTATAAAATCCAATTTCTAAAAATGCCGCAACAGGTCACCTGACTGTTATGGCGAAATAGGAGGCACAAACACTGTGCTATAAAAGGACTCGTATCTAGATGTGGTACTTAGGCAACATTGAGATAAAGTTATCTTAGCAACTTCATGCAAAGGCTTACATCGCAACACCTGCGCAACATACAGAGCACAAAGCGTGGACCAAGCTGGGGGCTTCGAGGCATAGCATTGGCTAATATGCAGGCGTACATATGCGTGCGGGTGTGTAAGTTTACCTACATAAGCCTCAGTTCTGTTTTTGTGCACGAAGAACGGGGTCGGCGCGCTGTACAGAACATCTATGCACATGTATGGACAGTCCGTAACAAGCGCGCCTGTATTCAGTGGGCTGTTCATTTGATGGTGTAAAGCACGGGTCACACTACAGCGATTTCGGATCGGATTACGGTCGTTTTTTTTTTTTTTTGAGTTTTAGTTAAAATCTTCTCCATCTCTGGTCGGAGGGAACCAAAAATTTGCCACTCTGTATAAATATATGATTTGTATCACATGACTATGAAAAAGAAATACATACTAATTATTTCGTGACGTCACATCAACAGAAAGCTGTTTTTGTGCACGAAGCGACCAGAGATGATGGAGAAGATTTTAACTAAAACTCAAAAAATCGGACCGTAATCCGATCCGAAATCGCTGTAGTGTGACCCGCGCTTTACTGAGAATACTTGGCAATCACCGCGCAGTGCTTGTGACGCATCATTCACAATCTGGTCACTGGTCACACGCGCTGCTTTACTTTTATAGCACAGGTGTTAACAATGATGTACCAGCTAACGCGCGTCAGTATGCACATAATTCGGTGTGTAGAACAATGGGTGAGCTGCCTAGTAGGCCTACAGTAGTGTTACTAATCGTGCCTCCAATGACGTCACGTCTTGATACGCCCTCACATACGTTTTTTCGTTTTCGGATTTCAGACGGGCTGAGCCTGACCCGTATTTTGGAATTCACATGGTCGTATTCCGTATATAAAGACACAGTTTAGTCAAGCTGTACCCAAGGATTACTTACTGAGAAACTTACTTTGGTCGTGTCATGCCCACTTTAAAAGTGCTTAATGTCCTATTCTTCTTTCTCTATCTGATCGTTACGCAATTATAATTCTGTATTCCCTTGATGTAGCTGAATCACTGCAATGTACGAATCTCTAAACTGGAAATATTGAGCTTCGCTAAATCCAAATCTTATTGCGTGAAGTAAGCCTAAGTGCCAACAAGCCATGTTCTACTTCTTCAACAACTAACCCCTGTTTCACCATGTAAGTTGTAATATGTGTGCACAGAGGTACAGGGACTTAATGCCTGGTATAACGAACGTCTGCTTTCCTTCCCCGGAAGGAAGATATAATTATTGAAACTCATTTTTTATTAACAGTATATACACTTTCCTAGGCTTTATGTGTCGTGACATGATGTTACTAAGTGTGTATCGCGCTGTATGCCAATCTGAGAACATGACGTCGCAATACCATTTAACAGCTCAATTCGAAATTCCTCCTTTCAAATCTGGAAACCTAAAGAAATACACATTTTGGATAATAGAGCCCAACACGGGTAACAGTTAAATTGCTAGGTAAATTTTTTAAAAAAGAAAGGATAAATGTTCTGGGAAAGAAAGTGTAAAACGAGGGTAACCAATCATTTCCGAAGAAGTCTGCAAGGAAACTAGATGTTTAAACCACCCTTTTCTGTTGATCTCTTCTACATCCGTTGATAAAATCATCGATAATTTACTGTATACGCAAATACAAGGACACAAATAAAAATCTCAAGCAAACCAATGTGCAAAAGTCACCTTTTAAGCGTCTACGGCTTTTATTGATTCTCGCCGACATTTCCCCAAAATATGCTACAAATTTATAGATTTGTTTTCCCACAAGTATCACATTTGACTGACCTGGTTTTAGTTGAAAAATAAAACTCTTATGCTATTCTCATGATGTACTATTTGTCGATTTTGATTCGAGTCCTTCTTCGATGACTTTAAAATTTTCACTGTTGAATGGTTTAAACATGTACTCTGGACACGATGCTCTTTAGTAGTTTGTGTTCGCATCAGTTTGCTGGCCTTCACAAGAAAAAGCTGCTTTCTCTTAAACGTACCTGGATTTCACCGATAGCGGCCAAAATGAGTGAAGAATTGCCTGAATTTAGTTTTCAAAACAATATACTTAAACTGGTTACCTTTTGACTTAATTTACAACCGTCTACCACTTGTCTGCCCTTTACAAACGAAAAAGACTGTGTTAGAGTTGACCGTCGAATTGATGAACCCAGTTAGGAAACAAAATTAACCATATGTCCAGGAAGGGGCAGGAGAGGGTGGAGACTGGTGTTAGAGTGTTTGAATTAGATGAGGATTTACGGCTCAGTTTGTAACCAATTGGTTTAAGTCGGGCCGGCCATGGCATTTT
>WURT03660405.1:0-18224 GCA_009936505.3 Holothuria glaberrima
TACTCCATTGCTTATGCGGAGCATCACGCATAACGGCAGAAGGTTCCATTTTTAAAGTCTTTGGTATGACTCGACCTAGGAATCGAACCCTGGCCTCCCGCGTGAGAGCCGGATGCTCTAACCGCTAGACCAAACACGTGGTCCCCATAACTGTGTAAAGCTCCTCCTTGTTCAAACACAAATCTATTTCATTGCTTTAGGTTATGTCCTGAAGAGCATAGAAGGCTATAAAGTGTACTTCAAACACCGTCTCTGCATTGTGTGGAATGTAAGCTACTCTGCATCTTTTGAAATTTGAAACTTCGCTGTTAATTAAAGAGCAGTCACCTACTGAGAATTTTAATACCCCGCACAGAAATTGTACTTTGGGGTGACGAGCGTCTGTCTTTAAAGGTCATAAGCAGTCGCCCCAAAACTTATTTTGGAAACAATAGTTAAATGTCACAAATTTCTTCTTTCTTCTCTTTCAAGTATCTTTCATGATATTTAAGGCATAAATATTACATACTCAAGGCAAACCAAGCAGTTGCTTCTCGTAAATTTTATAGCTGAGTGAGAAAAATACTGTCACATGATTCTCAAGAGCCATTCCGGAAATAGGATAGTCTACTATGCAATTCTTTATTGGGGTAACTGCATTCTCCCTTTAATGTACAGGTGAAATTTATTACCCTCTTTTGTCCAAGTCCGTAATCGGGTTGTGCTCACGGGGAGGGTCGCCTTTTCTTTAAAACAGAACTCTGAATAAAATTTGTGAAAGTGAAAATAAGTTTTGTATGTAAAACACCGTCCTGGCGGTGAGGTCCTTTTTTCAGGAGAGGTCACCTTGAAAACGAGTTGAATAATCAATGACTCTTAGATGCAAGTTGCATGGTGCAGAATTTCTGCAAAATTTTGAAATAAATGTATTCTAAGAGTTGGTCTGAGTGAATCTCTATGCAGTCGTTTTCGACCCATCTGGTTAGGCGGCTCTTATGTCACATTTTCCACATTAAAAATGCGGAAATAGTAGTAATATTTGTGTATCGTGCTGTAGACACATTCTATGGCCGAGTGCATAAACTTACGTTATAAGCTGAGCAATGAGGAGTTTTTCCTTTTTCATTTGACGAATTGGCCTCCCTTTAAATAGCATAGTCGGTGTTTACTTTCCTAATTTTGCCTATATTTGTGAATTTCAGGTGCAAAAGTTAACTTTAGGACACGATTGACGGAAACATCTTTCTAAATAGTGAAATTCAAATGGAATGTTCGTAAACATTGTCATGTTACCAATATAGTACACTGTGAAATGTTCGTATAAACAATGTCATGTGATCAAAATCCGCCAATCGGGAAGGTCTTTGGTTTGAATGGAAACAGATTCAAACTGTCAATCATGTGTGACGTCAAAAATGATCGTTCAATAGAAACACCGAGTGGCCCGATATAGAGATTCAGTTTTGGGGCACTGTCATTTCCATTTGAGCGATAGGGTTAATAAGATGGTGTTCTCCACTTAGACAATATATTGGTAGGGTTGAAAACAGCTTTTAAGTATAGTCGATACATTTTGACCTAGCAAGGGAGGCTTTTCATCCAAGATGAATTTATCGTTTTCATATGTAGGGCCGTCTTTCATTGATAAGATGCCAAAAGTGCCATTTAAAATGTTGAGTTGGAATCCAGTCGAGTTTTAAAAGGCCCTAATTATGAACATTTGTTACTTTCGTCGTCTCTTAGAGTCGTAAAATAACTGCTTCAAGGTATGTGTTGTCATTTGGTGTTTGCACCATCTTGGGGAATGCACCAGAGGCAATGCCACACAGTCCTGCATGAATTCTAGGAGTGCACGCAGACTAGATTGTACATGCGACATAGGTCACAGAATTATTGCATTGTTCACACCATATCGAAGTTGAGACATAATTATAAATACTTGGAAAAATGATTTCTTGTTTGTCTATCCAATTATAACGTACAACGGCTCAAACGACGTTGTATTACTTAACCTTAAAAACAAAAACTATTTTTTTATTTTCCCATCAACAGGATGTGAAGCTCAAGGAACCCCTAGAGCAGCATTCGTCAGTTTTGCTGTGCGATATGAGTTTCAGTATCAGCGTGATGGTACCACTGATATGACAATCAACGCGGCATTCCTCCCCCATCGCATATCGAATACTATCCAGGGAAGTAATCTTTGGCGCCTTGTGTTCTTTGGGGCTCAAAACCCACAGGGAACCGGCCTTCGGGCCAACCAAATAAACCAGTTACTCACCCCGGTACAGGCATCAAAAACGGCTACTCCTGGCCAGAACTTAACCTTCGTAATTAATGCAAGGTGGGGTTGTACATTTTCATGCTTTTTCTCTTAACGAAAAGGATCTAAAGTAATTTTAGTTTATATAAATGTAGATATCACTATAGCTAATATACTAAATATCGATCTGAATTGCAGATTTTGGTAAGTAATATCTAGAGTTATCTTGAGTTATCGTAACCGAACTCGGTTTATGTGTAAGTGGTCAGGGCTTAATTGTGATTTTAATACGCGATGTTATTTATTAGTTGCGTATAACAGCACCTAGATTTGGTTCCCACATAAGATGTATGAAGTTCTAAAACCAAATTAGGAATAATTCTAATTTAACTTGAGTGGTGTCTTTCCCAGGAAAGTTCATAAGGCTCCAACCTTAATAAATGTATTTAGAAATCATAGTGACTACAGGTGAATAAACAAAATAATATGATATTATAATTACAACATAGAGGAACTTCTCTATGACAGTGTAAGGAAGCCGAGTTACCTTTAAATGGTAAAAAAGTCCGATCAATTTGTACTTGATGGGCAGGTACCTGTCCATAAAACTTGTTCATACGTATTAGGTTGAAGGTCAGAGGTCAAAGGTCAAATTAGGTAGAATTTGTCATTTTGCCATTAGTTGCTTATCAGTGTGCTAGAAACAGTAATAAAATTGCACCTTATGTTACGCTGATAAGATAATGTTTAAAACACTATTTTTGGTCACTAAGAGACTGGTCAAAGGTCAAAATGTATTTAAAAGGTTAAATTTGCAAAAAAGTTGGTCTCCGCACCAGTCTGATCAAGTTCTAATTTGAAAGGAGGGTACCTGCCCATGAACAATTGTGCATGAGGATTTGATGACGTCATAGGTCGAAAGTCAGAAGTCGAAGGAAAGCATTAGGTTAACTTCGGTTTTGCCACAATTTGCCTATCAGTATGTCTAAAGTAATAACACCACATCATATGTTACGACTAATAAGATGAGAATTAACGGTAGTGCTTTTGGTCACCAAGGGTGGGGTCAAAGGTCAAAGTGTAGATGAAAGGTCGAATTTGCCTTAAATTTACGCCAAAGTGTGTCCCGTACTCCTCCTAAACCGTAAGTCCGATCAAGTTCAAACTCGGGAAGTAGGTACATGCATGGCCATGAAAACTGTATGCAAACTAGTTGACTTTACTGGTCATAAATCAAAACAGCCGGGATAAAATGATCAAAACTGGTTTTGACCAACCATTTGCATATCAGTTTGTTAGAAAAAACATAAAACACATAATGTAAAGAGTGATGAGACATTTTAAATGTACATTCTAGTTGATAAATACAAATGACACCAGTACTCAAATGGTACTTGGTTTTGACACACTTCGGGTACAAGTGTGCATCGATTACAACCTGGGAAATGAGTACAGAATATTTTACTCGAATGTTGGTTTCGATAGGAGTACATACTTGAGTACTTCAAGTCTGCTATGAAATCTTGAACTAAAGATATTTCAGGCTATTTGTATAAACTCCAAACTTGTCTTGAGTTACAAGTTGTGTTTTGTTTCGGCTGTACGGATACACTCTAAAAAAGGTCTGGTCAGAAGTCACCGAACAGGAATCTGGTAAAAAATTTCACTAGATTCGGTTAAAAAATGAAGCAATTCTGAACCAAATCTGGTCAAATAATTGATCAGATTTCTGTTCGGTGCCCCTCTAATCTGATTTGATTGAAATTTGATCAAACGCTTAAGAGTGTAGTGGAGGATGTATTGAAGTTGTTTTTATATTTTATATAGGCCCCTGTATGTACTCAATGTACTTTGTGTCATGTTCATATCATAGGCCTACTTGAAAAATAAAAACAAAAGGTCTTAACCAACTTTAGTTAAAAGTCACAAAACCGTTTTTCCTTGTTCTAAATTTAGACCCAACCTTAACGGCATCGGACCTGGAAAACAGTTTCCATATTACTGCGTGGAATTTGGCAAGAATCCCGGGGCGAATCCCGACTTTATATTTCAAGTTGGCAACGATGTTAAATCAGCAGTGTTATGTCGGAGTAGCGAAAATCTCCCCAGCGAGATAACAGGTAATGTTTCCTGTCCTATTGCGCTAAACCTCGTCCCTTAATTGGTTATTTTAACGGAAGTGATGATAAAAAGTCATCGACTTCCGTAAATAGGACAAAAAGTATAAGGTTTATGGACGCAACTATTTGTTCTTTGGATCCGTTTGGTTGTTAGGTATTTTTCTTGCGTTTTCAGTTCAGTCCATGTCTTTACACTTCTTGAAAAAAAAGACAAGTGATAATTGAAACTTTGGATATGCGACCCAGTAAAACAATTTGACGCAATAATAAAAAGTATTGACGTAATAGCCATAGTTGAAAGGCTTATTTGAAAGCTCTTACGTTGACATCTTTTGTCGTTTTATGATATAACCCTTCTAAATAGTACTATTTCCAACATGACTTACAACAAAATTATGATAAAAATCATATGTAAGTATATTAATATTATAGGCCCTATATTTATGTATATGTATATATGTATAACTATACATAGACACACATACACAAAATATATATGTATATATATATATATATATACTCTTGTGATTAAGCACTGCTAGAAACCAGACGGGGTCATGAATTACAATCTGCTGCTGATTAAGCACTGAAGAAGAGCTAGTATTGCTCGAAAGCTTTGCAAAAACCTTTTATGGCTGTTTTATTTACCAATTTTCAAGCCTCTACCGCTGTCACGTATCTCTTTCGAGGTCAAGCCATTCACTTCTGTAGCACTGTTGTTATACAGTATTTCCGTTAACATATATAAATATATATATATATATATATATTGTATATTAACACACCAATAAGCCTACCCTGCAGGCTTCGAAACGGCTGTGGTGCCAAGCTGCTATTGTGGGAGATTCGTAGTGACCAAAGTTGTCATGATCGAATAAATAGAAAAGTCCAAAAGAGTTATGTTACAATGCTTTACTTCAACCCGTCACGGACCACAAATGCAAATCCCAGATTTCCCAAAATGTGATTTTTTGTGCATATTTTATTAATATAGACTAGTCCCCTTAATATCAGCCAGGAGTCGGGACTCTGAAGTTAAGGCTATTAACCCGCCACAAGCACTTTAAACCCAACCTCTTGGAAATTTATGCACTCCTTGACTGTGTGTACATGAGAGTTATCTGCACATTGTCTCTCTATTAGTACATTAGAGCTGTTTTAAAAGACGGGCAAATCTATAGAAGCCCTCGTGTAAGTGGTTACAGTGTAAATGAATCCTACTTTGAACTTTCTAATTATTATGCGAACTCCTTGGACAACCATGAGGCATATGACAAAGCTGCTGTGTACCTTGTCTATATCTGAGCAATAATTAAACTTGTAGAAATGATTGCTAATAGATTGGTTTTCATTTCTTGAAAAATGCACTTTCAAAAATATGTCATCCAGGTAGATATTTGGCAATTTGGATTCCATCCAAGGGTACACCCAAAGTGATTTCAACAGATTTTAAAGAATTTCATTGAAAAGGGAGTGCTATTTTGCATGTAACATTCAATTCTTCTGTAAGTAGGTGCATCAGTTGAAAATATCAATGTTACAACAATTTTTATTTGCATGTGACACAAAAGAAAAATGTGTGTCACAAAGATAAACCAAATAGATATCTGCAAACTTTTACCAATTAATTGCATTAATTTTAAGCAATTTCTATCACCGTACAATTTGTTATTCTAACACTAAGTAGAGTGCTCTCATTATTCCAAGAAAAATTTCATTTAGTTCCTCCCACATTGCTAGATGGGACACTCCCCATGTCCAGGTGTCAGCATTAAGTGTATTAATCCCAAGGCTCAGTACATACATTTTAAAGAATATTTTCTTGTATCTGTCGTAGAATGTATTGGTACATTTTGACATGTAGGTGATAAAATGGATTTTTGTGATCAAGTGAGTCATTTATTACAGTCATTGACAAAATATTGAGATGAAAGAAAGTATACTCCTTCTCAACCAAGATAACCAGGTACCATGTCTTAAAAAAATTGTTGCTGGGTTGACAAACTAAAGTATCCATCCCCAAGCAAATCGTAGGGGATGTGGGAGGAAATAGTCTCTTAATTTATAATCAACGCCTTCGTGTGCCGTAAACTAAATGTTTATGCACCAATGTCTTGTTTATAATCAAACATAATTGTTGATAAGAGTGACCCCAAAGCACGCTAAAAGATCATTTTCCATACCACAGAGTTATTAAGAAGTTGTTTAATGTTCACAGAAATGTTATAAAATATTACGGTCCTTGAATGTTAAAAGGTGTTCTGTCCATCGACCGAATTGAGGTGAATATATCTCACACTGAAAAAATTTACAATATTAGTTTCGCTCGCCAAATATTGTCGGACGATAGAGGATTTGTCTCCAAACTAAATTATTGAGGTACTATGATACCTTCATGATCACCACTCTTAGTTCCATTCAGTATGTTAACGCAAAGGTCATGTATTTGTATGTACTGCTGCCTTGGTTTGCGTATGTAATTGATATAAATCGGGGACATAAGCGTTTTTTCCCCAGGTAAGAGTGGATAAACCTGCAAGTGGGGATATCCTCAATTGCCAAATGCAAGTGCCATGAAATTGGATTTTTCACCTTTCAAAGATGTGCCCCAGAAAGTTTGAAGCATTTTGCTGTTTTCCCCAATTTCCATGTTGTGAACCTATCATTAGGAAACACCATGTGTTAGTGCATGAGTGTGTATGCGTGTAATACGTGTTAATCGGGGAAATGAGCTTTTGCTTTCCCTAGTTAAGTGTGGATACACCTCCAAGTGAGGATATCTACATTTTCACTCTTAAAAACGGGTGTCCCCGATTGACACCTGTTACATGTATCTGGGTGTACATGATTTATTGTGTCAAGTGGCACAACATTAAAGAGGGAGGAAAGGTATACCGCGCTCACCGAAATGATAAATTATGTCTAGACTTATACTCAAAAATATTGAATGTACACCAGGCACATTTAAATAATAAACTGGAGTTAAGAACCTCCGTGTTTTTCTACTCAAGCGCACAGAAGGTCACATGCCCCAGTGACAACCATGTTTTTGGACTCTGTTACAAGCCTTTGAGCAAAATGATAGCATCGGGTCAATATAATTTCTAATTAATTGCTAAACAGCCAGCATACTTTGCATTTGAATGTCTTTCTAGCTCAGAATGATTAATATTTCTAAATTTAACGTAAAATGTAAGGTGGTGTAGCAAATTTCATCATCATAGGTTCAGTACGTTCCCTCCATACCCGTGTAAGAAACTTGAACACGTCCAGCGATGGTACATAAATTCGCTTATGGGAAGACAACTTTCCATAAAAGGGTGGTATATGCCCTTAAATGTTTTCTAAGTGGAAAACAATCATTATGTGAACTTGCTCAGACAAAATACATTTTTGCTGCCGTGAAATCGATAGTTGTCACTCAGGTGACCCAAGAACCCCCACATAGGCCTGTCGTGGTAGCGCTTTCACATGACTTTTCTTAAGGCAGAAGGTTAGTTTGAGCCTGAAGATGGGGGATTGTGGGCACCCGTTAATAGTTAAGATGTCTGATAAATCAAGTTTGTAGGCTATGGATTGTGAAGTTCGTAAAGTATAATTACGGTAAAACACGAATTTTTATCACTGCATTTAACTTTATTTCTCACTTCACATTTCATTTATGGCTGACAAATCACTGCACACTAAAATGAGGTCTGATGCATTGAGAAAAGGCTGGAAAGGACAACAAAATATTAATACACTAGGGTATGGCAATTTCAATTGGCCACGTTTCCGTTGCTTGAGTATCATCGACTCGGTACGATGAACACAAGTTCAAGGCATTATTTTCTTTGGGAAGAGCGCTTGTTATGAAACGGTCAACCCATATCTCCGTGTAGTTTCCTGTTCAAACTTCAGACTGAAGTTACGTTTAGAAACTGAGATTAATTGCCGAATAATCAGAAATGTGTTTTGTTTCATTAGAAGACTGGATGTGTTGATCATTTCACTGGTAGGTTACTAAGGATGTCGAAGTAGAACGGAAAAATGTTTAAGCGATACTTCCTTTTAAATACCATTCTTTTCATACAGAATCAAGGCCCAGTGCTCTCTTTACCACCATGTCAGCCAATTTTACAATCGTACAGAGCGCTGATGACCGCCTGCCATCTCGAGCAACAATTACAATTAACTTAGTCCCTCACCCCACAACAGACACTATTTCCGGTACAAACCTTTGGCGCTTGGGTTTCTTTGGAAGTAAAAATGCAGACGGATCTGGACAAAGAATGGGCGAATTTCCGCAACTTCTTTTGCCATTTCAAAGAGGAGAACGTCTTGCACCCAACAGTCCATTCAGCATTTCCGTCGAAAGATTGTAAGTAAGACTCCTCCAGTGTTCTATAGTAACCATCAATGTGTCTCATGGCATTGATATATGTAGACGATGCTAAATAAAGGTCTTTGCTTACTTTTCAAGACTGTCACTGCTATTTGAGACCTACGAGGTGCACAAAATTAATATAATGTAACATTTTAGAGCCTGCAAGATGTTGTTTGGACAGATGTTCTCCTCTCTTTCCCAGCCTTATTGTTGAGAAAACAAAGCGGGCGTTTCATTCGTTAGAGACTTAAATGGCATTTGCCTTTAAAACAACATCGAAGATGGGAAATCTGTGCCACGGGACACTTTTTTCTCATTTTAGGACTCTTCAGCATATCCCTATCGCAGAGATGGAAAATTTGTCTTTGCTGATCGGGAGCCCCGATCATGCCGAAGGAGAGGTTTAAGCAGGAAGTTGTGAGAGACAGCTCCCTGATTTTAGTTCCGAATGATGCCAATACCTATAAAAGATCTTACTTCTAGCCCTTTCTTCAAGTTTAAGATCAGTCTGTACACTTCAAGTGCAAAGGAAACAACTTATCCCGTAAAAGGCAAGTTTAGTGGTGTAGAGCAGTTCCCCAAATCTATATTAAAAATCTGCTAAATAAATTTCTCCATATCCTTCAAGTATCTTTCAAATCATGTTTTTGTATAAAAACTATTGAATATTAAAAGAAAAACAACGATTTATTCTGCACATATTAGACAAATAAGTAACAAAAATATTGTCACGTGATTGATAGGAACCGTTTCTGAATTAGGATGACGGGGTACACTAATTCAAACTGCAGAGACTACATATTCCCTTTATGGAATCCATGCATCGAAATAGCTTTTCAATCATGCAATTTTTACTTCTAACAACATGAAAATTGCTCGCCGCGAACATCTCGCCTTGTGGGACTCATATTTCACTGGCATGTGATCAATGCATATATCGTCAATAATCTTTATACGTTGATTTCTGTCCGACAGATACCATTGAAATCATTCAACTTCTTCAACTGAACAAGGATAAACCTTTAGTTTCTGCCAACACTTTGCGATTTTAAACATCAAAGACTTTACCGAGATCTAAAATGATTGCATCTGTAATGTTGCCTTCATCAACGATTTTAAACCATTCATAAATTAGTTTCAATTGAAACAGTTTTGGGTTAATGATTGGGCCTAACTCCTGATCGCGTCGCCCCAGTTGGGCATGGCTTTCAAAGTAATTATTCAAAGATTTATGCCAGCTTTCTTTAGACTTTCGACACAGCACGTACCGTAAGACATGTATAGGTCAGAAGTTTTCAAAACTACAGAAGTTACTTCATGCTTTTATTACTGTTGTTCCTCCAAGCTAATTTTTCAAATCCGGTTTATGACACCATGATTACATTTATCGTTTATATAGTTTAGTCCTTTAAAGGAAATCAGCAGTCTCGTCAACCTTATTTTGAAACATGCCATACTAAAAGAAATCTATTTTTCCTGTAATTATGATCTTCCATGCTTTTTTACGGCATAGATACTGAATGTGTAACGTAATTCAAGGAGGTATTATACATCATTTAAGAGTATTTGAACATGTAACCAAACCAGCTGATCATTCTCAACAATGCTACATTAAGATCCCCTGAGATACAGACTAAACCTCTTCAAAGTTTGGCCATGTCTGATATTACTCATTAAATCTGCAAGATCATGATGAAACCAGTTGCTAACTACTTATCAGCTGGTTTATATTTTGGTGTTGACTGTGAAACATATTCAAAACTACCCCTCGGGGCATGGTAACGTTACAAATGTCCTTGGAATGAAGATGAAACAAACAAAGGAAAACACAGCAGATCATACATTTGCATATGTGACTGATGTTTATTCATAACGTAAGCACAAAAACAATTGATGGACTTTGTTGGGATTGCGACTATTTTAACGTTTGTGATGCTTTTTAATAAAAAAGGCAGGTTTGAGATTGACATGTCCACAGACCTTCTTTAAGAAGAAAATGTTGCAAAAATTTTGTCACTTGAACCGGTCCGTGAGACAGTTATTGGGATTGAGATGACTGGTATGTTGCAGCCTTTCTAGCCAAAAAAAGGTCAAAGTTATTGAAGGTTTGATTTACCGAAACCTCCCCGAGTAATATTACTCGGGGATAGCTCACTTCAAAATAGAGCAACATGAAGGAACGTTAAAACTGCGTGCAAAGTGCCCATTAAGACCGGATTAATCAGAATGGCCAGCTCTTCTACTTCCCGTCGCTGTTACATTACAGACATAGGGCTTGTCTTGCAGTTATGATCCTTGAAATGAAATAAATTACAGTAATCACTGTAATCGTGCGTTCAGAAAAATGCACTTACCTTCTGGCATTTTTACTCCAGACGGAAAGACACTAAAAGGTTTCTCTTACAACCTGTATTTCATTGTAACGGTACCTTTAGCTTTGATGCAGGAAGAGTCAGGCTAGGGGGAAGTCACTGTAGTGCAGAGTTTTGTGATCTGAGAAAAGAGTAATAAAAGACAAAAAGGGCTTTCTGTGATGAGGTTTGGAACACTATTAGCCTATACCCCTTCAAAACAAAACACACACACAAGGTGAGGTTTGAGAAAAAATCTTTTTAGCGGAGTCAGTACAACATGCTAACCCAACTTTTCAAGTTAAAAATTGATATTACGTAAATACATAAATATCCCGTCGTCTTTCTTTTATAGTTTGAACTTGGCCGACATTGGTAGTGGTAAGCCGTTTCCTTTCCTCTGCGTTGAATTTGGTAAAGCGGCTGGAGCAAACCCAGATTTTCTTTTTCTTGGCAGTGAGCAGGAACAGACAATCATCCTTTGCCAAAATGCAGGTATGATTTCTCCTAAGTACGGTGCAGTTAAAACTTAACCGGGTGTATTCAAAGGACTAGGCCCTTAGCCAGGGGGTTTGATCCCCCTGAAATTTTTCGCCCCAGGAGAAGCTTCAAGTTGCCATTGCCTTAAAAAATTTTTTGCATATTTGGTCCCTGAAAATTTTTTCGCCCCCTGGAAGCCATTTCGCCCCCTTCAGTACCAGGGGGATGAAGTAATTAAACAAGTCACGAATAAATTTTATTGAGAATTTCACTAGAGTTCCCAGTTTCCACATTCAGTGGAATTGATAGAACATTTTAAATTTGTATCTTTTGCGACAGATGGAACAGAAGAAGCACAGGAAGCCACGCAGGGTAAGTGTTGGTATAAAGATCAAGAAAGCTGACGATTTGTAAAGCTTATGATGCGTAAAACTTGTTAGTTTACTTGCACGTAATGCGTATTAGACGCATTTGAGTACTATTGTGGTGGTAGTGCTGGGCACAAAGCTTATTTTCAATCAAAAATGAAAAAGACGATATCCTTGGAAATTGGGGCCTTGTAAGACACTATACGTGTAACGCAAAACTTCAGAAGGAGTATATGATATTATTGCACCGAATGCCTATAAGGAGAGACCATTTCTGTGCGTTTCGCCCATTTAGAAGTGTGGTGCTTAATATCGCACTTAGGAAACCCGATGATAAAAGAACAATTAGTTTCAAAGCTATCAGTCTTATTTGTTCAAACTGGGGAAAACATATTTCGAAGAGGAAACATATGGTTTGTCTTTCTGTACTACTAGAGTACTGTATATATATATATATATATATCCCTCTATTATGTGAATGTGCACCAATGTCCAAATACACGCACCTGTAGGGGATTTCGAAGGAGAGAACGTAAGACAGGAACTCTGCCCCAGAGAACGTATCTACGAAGCAATCCGGTTGTACTCCCCCACCTCATCTATCCCCAGTGAAGGTGTCAGTTAATAGGCGAAGATCGTAGAACTTCAGGAGGAAGCAATGCTTGTAGCAACAACAACAACAACAACAACAACAAAAAACTTGTCAGATGTAGGACGTACTTCCATGTATCGCATTCGACATTTATTGAGAAACATTTCGTCCTCATTTGTGTTAAGAACATCCCAAATAATGAAGATATTTTGCTACACTGTGTCTTTTTAGGCTAAAGATTCAGTAATCTGCCTTCACAGTTGTCATTTACAGCTTATCTATCATTAACTTTGACTAGTTAAACTTTCAGACCGGCTTACTGTATATAAAAGGGCAACGTCTCTTTTCGTTATATAGGAATGGACTGTAATTTCTTCAAGTGACCATTCTGGAGAGTACTTTTGAGACTCTGATTTTGCAGACCATGAACTTAGACAAATGTTATTTTACAATCTCTTCACTCGCTCTCACAAATGTTGGGTACCGCTCGTGATAGATGGTGTCTGAGTAAATAGATCGTGATTTTCAGGTTGCATTAAGTCGATTCCTGTTGCCTTACTCTCAATGTAGATTGCCCGGCTGGTTACACCGGAGCTGAAACTACAGGTATGTGTTACAAGAGAATCGAAGAACCACTAACTTTCGACGACGCTAGGACAGCATGTCAAGCTGACGGGGCGGATCTCGCGTCAGCGTCCACACCTGAAAAGAACACGATTGTTTCCGGGTTAGCTGGTGGGCAGAGGTGTTGGGTTGGTGCCTTCGTCGAGGCTGGTAAGTTTCTCAGAACACACATTTGTTTATGCACTACAGTAGTAATTGACAGTTGAAAAAAGTTTCTTTGTATGAATATGAAAAGATGAAATTTTTTGGTTATTGTATCTTATGTGCTAACATTGTATTTTTACATTGATACTCATACAACTGCATACAACTTGTAAACGATTGTGAACAAAAAACAATGTACATACTTCCCCAATTTCTTGGTGTATGCAAAGGGCCAATTCAATTGTATCTTATGTAATGTTGTTAGTTCATCAAGTCATCACAATAGCCTACCACTCATCATTGTGCCAATTCCAGACAATCCATAGCTGGTTCTAAGGTATAGTCTTAAAAAAACTCGGGCTTATTAATAATCTGTGCCGGACAATTTCCACGACATTTTCATCCGGACAATTTTCTTTCTGACGACTTTCCGAACAATTCCACCCGACAATTTTCACTCAGCCAATTCTCAGCCATGGTAGAACACTCTCACATGATTGCCCCCACCAGAAAATTGGGAGTTGTCCTGAGTGAAATATGTCCAAGGAGAAACTTACGGTTGGGAATTGTTACTTGGGAGGGTGGGCAAAGAAATTGTCTTTTGGGAGAGTTGTCCTAGAACCGTGAACACTATCGTAAATAACACCGAATAATAGCTAGACCGTCGTTTTCGGGTACATGCAGATAGAAGTAGAAGAGAAGTAACTACTTCTTACCTTTTTTTAATAAGAAGTTAAATTATTGAGACATGCAACTGCAATATATCCGAAACATTTTCAATTTTCAGGAAATTACGAATGGTTAAACGGTGACCAATGGGCATACACCAATTGGCGCAAACGAGAGCCCAATTT
Organism: Holothuria glaberrima; assembly: GCA_009936505.3. Lineage (NCBI taxonomy): Eukaryota > Metazoa > Echinodermata > Holothuroidea > Aspidochirotida > Holothuriidae > Holothuria > Holothuria glaberrima. The sequence goes on from WURT03660405.1 coordinate 14,142, forward strand.
CCATCTGACCGGGAGAGCTTGTATTGAGACCAACTTTGTGCAACCTTTCTTGTGGAACGATCACTATTGTACTAGCGAACGGATAGCTGTTTGTGAGAAAGCCATGATCACTGCTTAAAGCCTATTTAGTTGTTATCGTGGAGCTAATTTATTAAAGCCAGCTGGAAATTCACTAAAATTAGAAATAGTAACATATGCGAGCATATTTCTAACATAAAGTAAGCATGAACAGAACAGTAGAATGTGAAAAATATTTCTTTTATGAATAAAATATGTAATTAATTTTCCGTGTAGAAAACACTTTTAAGGCTGCAAAAATAAGCTTTCCACTTTAATTTTAGCGTTTGGAAATAAAGGAAATAATTTCAGATGGCTCTGGTTTGCAATTTTACGAATGAAAGTTTCCCGAATACCCCCACTTGCCTTAAAGACTGCTGTTTTCCTTCACCCCAGCCTGTCTTGTACACACTTGAATGTAGTCTAGTTGTTAAAAGGACGGATTCACGTCTTTGTAATCATGACGGGGAGACAACACATAAATACCACTTCATGTTGCTGTTTCGGTACATAAGGAACACGAGCAAATATAGTCTGCACTAAAACGTATTACTGAAGGGGCCAGGGGCGATTCGAACCTACACTATATAGATCTACTCGGGTCATTTAAGCTTCACGATTTTGGCTACTTATTTCACATCGCCAAGCTTTCCTGCAGGAAAAAATTACAAAATATTCGGTGTGACGGATAAGTTGTGAATTCCTTGAACTCATAACTATTAGTCACCGGTTCTCCAAGTAGGAAGGTATTGAAATGAGTCTAATACCTTTCGTTGATTTTTTGGGCGTCCGGAAAACAATAGGACTTGAGCAGGCATTATGATTTATACAAGCCACACGCATAAGCAGTTTACAAGTTTACGAGTATACAACTTTGTAGGATTTAAAATTCCTCCAGTTATACTGATTGTGTTAATTAACTCCAAGCAAAGATGTCAAATTGTAAGTTAGCGGTTCTTTGATAACGCAAAAGGGACTCTCCATCTCGGTAGGACATACAAGTATCTACCAATACGGAGTAGATCCCATGTAGATTGTCTTCGTGTTACTAGATTGTCATTTTCTCCTGGACGCCTGTTCAATCCTCACTCTGCTGTAATAAAGAAAGGGAATAAAGCAGTCACATGTTCAACTAATCAAAAGACTTTTCTCGTTATTGGATTTGGTCATTTCAAAGCCTGTAGTTTTTGTATAGATCCGTTCCATTAAGAGGGATGGGTCGAAAACTGCATTAATTATGACTGACAGAAAAAGAGAGATTCATGAAGCAATATTACAATGTCTCTTATTATTCATTGCTTAACAGACTTGTAGTACTCGAGAAAGCACTCGAACCGAAAAAAGTTTTTTGACTACATTTTTCTGTTCTATGTCTCGTACGCATGACTTTTTAGGCTACTCGTATTGTTCCTGGCATGCGTATTCAGGCCTTGTACTCATATGCCGCTCGTGCTTACAAGGTGCAACAATTTCTATAACGGATTTTCTCTTTCTTCCCCAAGATACCACATTTTCTCCAACAACAGGTACGTTAAAGTAAATGTAGCACAGTTTCTTTCTGCTCAACAAATTGCAATGCATAGATAAAGTGGAGTCAGGATTTGAAATAGAGGTCTTACTTTTCATGATTCTTCAGAAATTTACAAAAAGCCTTTCATAAATTTAAAGGGGCTTTTTGAATTGGTTAACAACATTCATGATTTTTTATCACACCTGTTATGATTTACTCACATCTTGATGGTTAATGGCCATACTAAGAGATCCTGCACATATGATACAAAAATGAAATGGCAATGACATGGTAATTAATGATTAAAGTCAGTCATTACAAATTCGTGACCAGACACTTTTTGCTATTAGGTATTGATCATAAGCAACCCCTCTCCACAAAAACTAGAAAAATTTTACACATTTTGCGGTCACTACAGAAAGTGATACATGAATAATGAGGCTAACTAGAAACATTGTTATGAAATGATTTCATTCAAACTAGTCATAAAATAATCGATAGCAACTCAATGAGCACCTTTAGAAACAGGATTTGATGAAGTTATCCCCAAAACGATCACACGGGAAACTTGTCATCCAGAATGTGCAATTTATAGAAATTCTTTTAGGTTACTATAACGGAAGACGACGGCCTTCTCTTTGGAATTCAATTCAAGTATAAAAGAGCAGCTCTTGTTTGGCCTTTTTTAGACTGCCTGTTGCCTATCAAGTAAAGTCATGCTTACTCAGTACAATATTGAGTGGTGTCTGTTCTTTTCAGGCAGTCTAGAACGGGACAAGAACCATAGTTACAGGGGAGTATAGGAGGAGTGGTATTGGCAAGGTCACTCTAAATAACTTTATCCTACTAGTGACAGCATCTGCATTACGGAATCTGGTGGCCCTCTCTAATTGCGTCATCATGCTGTAAGCATTTTCCCATAACCATGCGGTGTATGGACTCTTAGCAGACGATTAATACAAGAATCTTGTTAAAATTTTTATAGTACTTGACGCTTTTGCTCTTTTTTCCAGTATGATGTCACTTTTCACGAACGCAGACTTTTCCAAATTCAGCACTAGCGTTATAGAAACATACGATTCTCTCCATCCTTTTAAAAATCATGTTTGCGATTTAAAATGAGACAATTTTACGAGGGCGAGCTACTACGAATGTAAGCGAAGTTATGGTCTAATACAGGGGTGGGAGACCTCCTGCCCGCGGGCCGTATGCGACCCGTGAAACCAATTCATCCGGCCCGCGAGGTAATTAATACATGACACTTCAGTATCACTTGAAAAATAATTGACCGTTTATTCTGCTTATGCAATACCACTTAAACACTTTCCATGTATTTCACGTAAATCTGCTGCGAAACACTACCAGTATATCACTAAAATCCTGTATGCACAATGCAACATGCCAAACGTTTCGTTAGACATAAATCGGGTGCCAAATCCCAGTACTTCTGTAGGTAATTGAAGCTTTGCGTGGCACATAGCCTACATAATATTGTATTGAATTATCAGATGTGTAGGTCGACCTGTTTGAGATGTAACTCAGTGTTCAATATATCTGTTCCGGTAAGATTCGAAAAGGGTTGTGGAACTCAAGAACTCTCCCTCCGAAGAGTTAATTAAACTTTAGAAAGAGGAATTTTGCAATGTAAATGAGGAAAATATAAAATTGGTTTAAAGCGCATTTTTTCGATGCCCTTCGCCTGCTCTTTTTATTTGCGATCATTCATTATTACTTAACACATAGATAAAAATACAAATGGTGATATTGTGATACTTCTGGCCTGTTTAGCTTTGCACATTCTATGTCATTTAAATTGGTGAATGAGTATTCTATTGCCCACAAATTAGTTCAAATCTTAGAGTCCCCGGGGCTCCGCCCCACTTTGTGCTAAGACTTCCCCCTAGATCCCATCAGGGATGTTTGGGGACCCTTGACCTGCGTCCCGTCGGTAAAGCTTATAGCGCTCTCTTTATGTGTGGCCCGCGAGTGGCCCTTCAAAACTCCCCTTCACAGAAAAAAGGTTCCCCATCTCGGTTGTAATTAGTCGAATATCTAACAATAAATCAAATATGGGTGACTAATGCGATTAGGCAATTCAGACGACCTTTTGAATAACATGTATTAACTGTGCGTTCCACGAGACAAATACGTTAACAAATGAAGGTATAGTTAGTATAGTAAGTATGGGGGAGAGTTATGAAAGATATAAAACCTTTTGATTCCTTTTGACCAAACTGTCTCCTTAAAAGCAAGTACTGGTAAACTATCGGTAAGACTGGGTGGAAGGGGTTTGCACAACCTTATCGCATCATCGTGGCTGTGGCTAATTGATCACCTTGAACCGACCTAACATCTGCCCTCTCCATGGATTGGGCTCAGGCTAAAAAAGAAAATAAAATATTAGAAGCTCCCTGGACTGCAAAATGACTTATTCTAAAACACAAGCGTGTCGTTTCAGACTTTCTAGTCTTTCATACATGATTTCCTGAATGTAAATGTAATGTAATGTAATGTAA
>WURT03660416.1:1740-18224 GCA_009936505.3 Holothuria glaberrima
AAAAACTACTTTCTGGACATTTTTCCTTACTTTTTCATCACCATGCGATCGGCGGCACCTGATTCTCTATAGGGGACCACCCCTACCACGTATATGAACCCTAACCTTGATTTCAAACACATTTTTCAAATTCCTGAAAACCGATTTGGCCTTTTCCACCTCGGGAATAAAAATTTAGCGGACGGTAAGCGGAACAGGATCCTGTACTTGTTCTTCCGGCAACGTACCCCGCGGAGTGGACTCTGTTTGCTCAGCTCCTCAGCTTCCATGACTGAACAAGGAATATGCCGTACAGTCTGCTACGTAGGCAACAGGTAACGTAGCTGAATAGGGATGTAATCATCTGATGTAGTAGTACAACTGGCTGGGAATTCCCCAAATGTCTAAAAATTTCCAAACAATTTCTTTCTCCTTGCACTTTAACAAGATGGATATTTTGCATCTTTCAAAATTTCATAATTAGGTATACAAGTAATCCGTGAAGTGACTAACCATAACGAACTAACAGCCTTGCCAAAAAAAATCACATTTGCCAAGAGACCCATTTCCAAAGAGCAATTACAAATGATAACGAGAGAGAGTAATGGTACACGTCGTTTTTGGCCAAAGTAAAATGCCATTGACAGATACGACGCATACCAACACTCTCTCCCATAATCCTTTGTAGTTGCTATATAGGTATTACTCATTGCAGCATTGTATTATATTAGACGTTATAATTTTTACACATATAGTGTACACATTTAGGGCCTAATTAAACCTATCCAAAATAAAAAGAAATATAACAAAAGTATAGCAATTAAAGGAGATATCACATATATTTGAAAATTTGGAAGAGTAAAATTGACCAACAGTGACTCAAACATTTGAGCCCGAGAATTCAGAGATAAAAATTTCAATAAAACACATGCAGTGTCTGATTCAGAGCAGAAATATATATTAATGTATTCAGGGCTAACATTTCAGCAAAAAGTCAGTCAACCGTAAGAGGCCAGCCACAAACAGCTATCCACGGTGGGGGAGGGCTTGCCGGAATTCAGCCCCAACGAAACTGAGGGGGCAAAGGTGAGCCCACCTCTACGTCTGCTACATAGCCTAAAATATTCTGATTAATGCACTTAAATTGGATCAAGTCACTTCACTTTTCAAAAGAGTATCATGTTTAGCCACCAAGTCACACCCTGAATAAAAAAATGCCTTAAAATATTTTGGGCAACATTCCCTGTTTACAATATATGTTGTTTCCCGGGAGGAAAGAGAACGTCGCAACGTTAACCGATCAGGTAGATACTTGAAGGGTATGGGGGAGGGGGAGGGGGGTTGCGGATTGACAATTGGTCAGTGGCTATGGTGTGCATAAGACTTTCATTAGGAAGTTGGTACCACTGCTTTCTGGGAACTGTCACGTAGGTTACATAAAGCCGTAGAAAGGTTATTCATGCATCACCTGGTCTATTGTTTTTCTTTCCACTAAAGTAAGCCTAGGAAATACACACATGCAGTAAGGCGTACTTCCCAGTGGAATTATCCTTGCGGAAATCCGTTGAACAGGTTTGATATTGTAGAAAACTGGAAAGGTTTGAAGGATTGAGAAAAGTTAACTGGAAATAAGAACCAACAGGCTTCGATGGGATTTCAACAGCCGGAACCAGGTGGTTTCAGAGGAGTTACCTGTAATTTCCTAATGACTGGGTTGACTACAACAGGTAAATCGATTGCCAGTTACTACCTGTTTAACACCAGTTCAAACCCGTTGGTATTTTAACAGGTGTCAACAGGGATTTTCTCCTGGGATATATCGCCCTTCAAATATCAAATAAACCTCGGTTTTGCATGAATTCGGTTCTATCTTCCTAATCAACCGTTTGGGATATAACTGATGAAGGTGTAAGCCATAAATTCATTTCAGGCAACATCTCATACACCAGTTTCTATTTTTTTTTTTTTTTTTTGAAAGGCTCTCTAATCTCAGTGAAATTCTCCCTACAAAGTTACTTTTAGCCCCTTCTCCAATTTAAATGGCATAAGCAGTCGCCCCAAAGTTACTTTGAAACAGCAGCTAAATCTCACAAATTTCTTCTTATTTCTTTTTTAAGTACAGAAGTATCTTTCATGATATTTCAGGACTTAGATATTGCGTATATTCAAGGTAGCCTAAATCAAGGAGTTCTTTCTCGTAAATTTCACAATTTTATGAGAAAAATATTTTCACATGATTCTCAAGAGCAATTCATGAAATAGGGTAGACTACTACACTTATACAAATTGGGGTCACTGTATTTTCCCTTTAAGCTAAAGACGTCTGTCTGCTACACCTCCAAGACAGAGGCACAAATCTAGCCTGGACCGAGTTAAATTTTCTCCAGGCCATATATATTGACACAATGACTGTGTGTGAGCTTAACTGGGGACACAACTTGCTATGCAAGCCATCGTTGACCAACCAGAGTGAAGCTGTAATGTTTGAATGAATGTCAAAGTTCAGTCATCAACTTATCTAGAATTCTAGGACTGGTATTCCTAAAAATGTTTGGACAGGGAGTTGCTAGCGGCTTCCTTGTTTGTGGGATACCATATCCCCTTTAAAGGGCCCCTTGTCAACCATGTAGACTGTAACCAGAGTGGTAGAGCCTGGAGGAGATAACCCCTACCCCACCCAATAGCGAATTCGCTGCAGGTCAACTGTTGACCTCAAAATAATATGCAAAATGTAGCACCACTCAGCATATGAGCATGCTTGATTTATCTAAGATTTCTCTGCAATAATATATATATGTATAACAACAATAAAACAATATGTACATTAAAACCATTTAAGAGTATTACTTTATGGTTAGAGGCTCTCTAACCTCACCCCAGACAGTAGCATTTTCCCTACTAACCTCACTTCTAGCCTCTCCTCAAATTTAAACCAAACATCTTGTTTAATACTCCTCCGAGACAGAGCCACAGCAGCCTGCACTGCTCGAGGCAATATTATTTAAAAGAACGAACAGTGGATGAGCCTAATTTGGGACACAAGTGACTGTAAAATTATTGTTGACCATCAAGAGTGAAGTGTATTGTTTGAATGAATTCCAGTCAAAGTGCAGAAATCAACTGTATTTAGACCTCTATGGCTATTCCTAAATATGTTTGGACAGTGAGTTGCAAGCAACTTCTTGGTTTGGTGGAAGGCCATACCCCTTAAAGGGGTGTCGTTGTGAGGTGTATGTGAAAGAGTAAAAGTGAAAGCTTGGGTGACGTGAACTTGAAAAAACTGAAGGCGATTAATATCATTCTGGGGTTTTATGAATGAAGTGTAAATTTTCTTTAACTGGCCAGCTCTCACTAACGAGTCGGGTGCCATAAAGAGCGGGGGGGGGGGGAGCGGCGGGGTTGATGGTGCTGTTGATGCATATAGTGGCGTTTGATGTAAAAATTACTAAAAAAGAATGCCTGTAGCGATAGGAGGACATCCTAAGAAACTTACAGTAGGGTGTTGCAACTCCCTGCTTGCAGTGTGGCTCAATTGTGTTTTCGCTGGGGACCGGTAATCTTTAGAAGTCAGTAACCAAAGTGAATAAGGAATGGGGCGAAAAGTAACCCTTATGGATTAACCACTCCAGTTCAGGCCCGAAGCCAGATGTGGTCCGCTCTTAAGCAACGTATGTTACTTCATATTTGACGCCCTGACAGTTCGTCTCAGTGTGTCCGCTCACATCCAAAAATCGAGTTCTAAATAAAAAGGCTATGGGAGGTAAACTTTGGGAACTTGAGAGAAACTCATCACTATGCTCGTACATCTCAGATTAGGCCCTTAGGGCTGAATACGGCCCCAAGCCCTCTTGGTGAGCCCGAACTGCATTTTACGTTTTTAAAGAAATTTAGTTATCTCCCACTAGAAAAAGATTTGTAAAAGGATGTGGAAAAGGAGCAAAATCTATGTGGATATGTATTTTAAATTTTGTATTTTGAATCCACTTCTAGTGGCCAGTCTTGGGTAGTGTGGGGTTTCTAGCAACCCGCGTGCACCTCTACGTTATTTTCGCATGATGATCGCTGATCGATACATACTGATAATAAAATCGTCCTAATTGTGATTGTGAGTTCCTCAGAAGTCGGGAAATTGCAAATGAGGACTTCTCTTTCCCAATTTTTTCTTTTATGGAAATCCCCAACAACGAGGTACACGCCCATTAAATTTAATATTAGAGATTTGCTCTGTTAGTAGCGTAGTAAGGGGAAGGATCAGACACCCCCTCCTCCAACGAGTAAATTAGGGATACTAAAACTAGTCATAAAATAGAAAGGAAAGAAGACAAAAGAAATGAGAAGGTAGCTTTCGTATAATGGATTACTTTTGCAATATCAAATGAATGTAAACATCATGATTAAAACGTGCGAAAATGCCATTTTATAGTCGTTCTTTGCGCGCACAAACTGTTCACGGTAATCCCATTGTTCATTCTCTGAATGAAATCCATGATTGTTCCAAAACCACATACCACAATAGTATAATCGAATTCTTACCACAGGTCCTTTGTTTATCTCTGACAACCTGTTAGTCTGAGTTGGACTGTTACGAAAAATGATCACGCGTGACTTTGTGGTATATTAAGTGCCCATCCAGTGCCATATGATACTTAAATTCTTCCTTAGTGCCCATATTTCTAAGTATGAACTTCGGGGTTCCCCCTTTAGCCGAAAACGGGCCGTTGTCCTTAAGCCCCACCAGGAGCTCTATCGTAAGACCCTGGACCATAGTTTTTCTGGGGGGGTATGTCAATGTTCTCAGGGTTCGATGTTCCCGAGGTTCAATATTCCCAGGGTCCGATGTTCTCAAGGTTCAGGGTTCGATGTTTCCGATGTTCCTAACGCATACCCTAAACTAACCCTAACCCTAACCTAACCCTTACCTAACCCTAACCCTAACCCAACCCTAACCTAACCCTAAGGAAATCGAACCTGGGAACAACGAACCCCGGGAACATCGAACCCTGCGAACATTGAACCTCGGGAATAACGAACCTCTTAATCATCGACAACCATTAAAATAATACAAAAACGGGGAACATTGAACCCCTGGAACATCGAACCCTGGGAACATCGAACCCTGGGAACATCGGGTAGACTCCCTTTCGGGGGAAGCACCTCAGTAGACCTTAAGTTCACTCTGAATTTTCATGAGGACAAATCCTAACTGTGCTATTGCGAATTGATATCTCTTTTCCAAACTTTGAATCATCTACTCTTATAAACGGACTCTTTCTTGGTTTTGGGCTAGCTAGCAGAATGAGTTAGTTAGATGAGGTTTACGGCTCAGAAACTTTTTGTTCAGTGAATCACTGCGGCATCTAAGTTAAAGCAGGAAGTCTCTTTTCATGTATTTACCAATCCAATAGCAAAAATAGTTCACACTAAAAGGGAGAGTCATACAGTCACTTTTATAAGGGTGTATCACGGTGCTTAGTGTTTTGGGGTAACAACAATACACCGATTTCGTATTTGAAGCCCCTCTCCGTGAAACAGTGGCTCGGCCCAGTCGCCTTTTCTGCAAAATTTCTGGCTACGCCACTGGTCACAGATCATGCGCAGATGTGTTACATTAAATGCTGGACAGTATGATACAATGAACTCTGGAAGGTCTAAATGTCAAACAAAACAGAGACACAGGCAACTCAGTAACTTCAAAACGTGTATATCATGAGATTAGGGACAGATACCTTAGTGGTGCAACTTACAACAGTGCTGCCTATTGCCATGGGCTTCACCAGGGGGAGGTCGGGGCGGGGTCGTAGCGAACGACCCCCTTTGAGCTTTTTTTTACAGAAACGTTTACAGGATGTACCAAAAATTGAAATTAGGTTTCTCTGTCATTGCAAAGTATAAATTTCTTTTAATATGCTGAATATTAATTTCGCTGCAATTAAAGATCGTGCCCCCCAAATTACTATTTTCACCCCTTACCTTTTTGAAATAGTTAAAGGTAAGGTGACATGTAGCTACACCTTTCCATAGTATTATAATACCACCACGTAAGAAATGATAGAAAAATATAGAAAGTACTTTTGATAAAATACCTTTAAAAGATTTCTTTTTTCAACGGAACAATCGTTTTATAGAAACTATCTTAGAAAGATGTTCATCTCTTGAATTCTGTTTATTTTGTTGGGTAAACTGCTTCATTTCAGTATGGGATATACATTAATATTAAAACGGACTCGCGTATGCTTGACATTTCAAAGTGACTTAAAATCTCAATGATATTGTTGTAGCAGTCGACTATTCTGAGGGTTTTAGTATTACTACACATAGCCAAACCTGTAAAGTAGGATATCCTCTCACTCACTCCTAGCGCACTAAATGTACGACATATGCTTGTCAGTGTTTCATATCCACCTTCGACTCGACGGTTCGATATTTCAGCGATAACGTTTTTACTCGATCGGATAGTATTTTGAAGAGGTATAGTTATCTCACAAAAATCTGGCATGTCGAAAGGCATTTTAGGTTTAGACAAGGGTTGTACCGATATTTGAAAATTAACTTCCTTTTACCTCTACATACGTATCGAACTGAGTGATGAGTCAATCATTATTCTAAATTTCAATCAACTTCTTCTGTTCTTCCTGCATTTTTTTGCTTGGTGATTTCAATTTAACCTTCCCATTACATATTTTAATGGAATAAATGACATGTGCAGAATTTTCTAGGTCTTGTGGGAGAAAAGTTGAAAGCAAAAAACGAAGTAAATTGGTAAAATCACAATATTGGGCACAAACTTACTGTTCTGTTCTATAGAGCCTGATGACATAGGCAGTTAAGAGATGCTATTCATTGCAGATTTGAACTATTTTTTTTTTATTTCTTTGCATTGCAGAGTTCAGTTTGCTTAAAACTTTTCTATGATTTGTTATTTGAGGTTAGCTATTTTTACCTCCTTAAAGGCAATAGGCAGTCGAGCCAAAATTTGCTTTGAAAAATCAGGAAACTCTTGCAAATCAGTCTAATTGCATTACAAGCACCTCTGAAGACGTTTTGAACATAACTATTACAAACACTGGGTAAAGCAAGGAGACATTCCCCTTGAATTTCACAATTCACAAACAAAAATATTGTCACATGATCAAAATAGGCCATTCATGAACTAGAGTGACGGGGCAAACTAACTCTGATTGGGGTGACTGCATTTTCCCTTTAATCTTGAATATTCCATTATATTCCACTATCTTCCAACGGTTTTGTCCAGCGAATCCTCTGCCTCTGGATCCTGCCAATTGGTTCCCTTTACTAAGCTCATGGTTCCTATGATAGGCCCCCAACTTTAAAAGAAAAACGTTCTAATGCCATTGTCATTTTAAGACTTAAAATGGGTTCACGTTTTGCTCTTATATGAATAAGAAATCATAATTTTGGCATTATCACACTAGCAGTATATTGACGATAATTTCACCTCATTACAAGCATTTGAAATGTCTAACCCCTCAGAGTTTCCGGGGGCTTTGCCCCCTGAACCCCTACCAGGGCTTCGCCTCTGGACTCCACGCCGTATAAGCTCGCTATACTGCCAGCATTGCCGCTACGGCGGCAATAACTTCCTTCTTCACACAAAATACGACCCCCTTTAAAAATGTCTGGTGACGCCCATGATTGCTAAGCTGTCCACATGTAAAGGCATAGCGTACTAGCACAAAGACGTCACTTCGACAGAGACGTCTTTCACTTAGTGCCACCCGCCAAGCAGACGACACTTCCTCACTTCTTCTGTGTGTCCTGTGTCCGATAATACACGACCCACGTACCCATCAGCCTGAGCGTCTCGACTTTGGTTCGTCAGTCCAATTTCCCTATATGAATAGCGCAGTTTATACATTTGAGTGCAGAGAACAAAAACATTTTCTGTTTTCTTACATGTAGTTTTGTCCTTTATTCCGTTTCTCCCTAAGCCTACCAGCAAAACAGCTCAACTTTCAATTCTTCTGAAAACATTTATTTAACTTACTTTATGACTTACGATTGTATCCAATTCTTTGTATTTATTTCATAATAACGAATGGGCCTACAAATAAGATAGAATATCATATATTGAGACAGCTTATAGTTAAGTGTGTCTGACTTCCGGGAAATGTTTCCCCGAGAGATATTTCTACTTCTTCAAGGTTCAACGTGAACACATGCCAAGCCATTTCAAATTTTAAGCAACTTGTCTGGCTTTGTTGAAATAGCGGGAAATTATCCTCTTTTGTTTTTATGATAATACAATGTATGCAATGTTTCTTCAAGCTTCTCTATTATCTTTCCGCTACAATGGACGTCACTGCCTAAGAAGTTGATCCTTTGGTTTCGTTTTGAAAAGTTTTGAATTCAAATAAAATCGTGTCAATAACATAATAAATTTAGCTTTACGATAGGACCTAAATTGAAACTAGAGCTAATTAACAATACAAAGATTGCTTTGGACGTCATAAAGAAAAAAAAATCAGAATTCTGGAATGACCGTCAAAACTGCAGCTAAGTCCATAATCTTTTTGTAGGAAAGTGCTGAACGAAAAACTTTTACGCCTCCTTGGGCTAGGTTTTCTCCCGGGTGACACAGGCTTGGCATTAAGCTCGGCTGCTCAGCCTAAATAGTCGGTTATACGCCACGGAATGAATCGCATTCGGCTCACTCAGTTAACTGACTTCGGTACCCTTTGCTTGCGGTTATGGAGGTAGCCTGAAATTAGTTGACATGCTTAAAGTCCTAGCCCTTGAACAGGGCCGTGCTTTACGTTACATGACCAAGGGAAATTACACTCTAGGCCCATAGGGAGTGTTACGTATAACATGAATATGTATCGTAATACACCGTCCTTATACGCCTGTATGCATGGTTATGCAAGATAAGAGCCCGCAAAGCTTGACTAACGATCAGTCTGTAAACCAGTAAGGTCATTTGTCAAGTCAGGGAAATTTGAACCAAACTAAAAGGAGAGGCACAAAATCAACTTCTGCTTTGTTCTGCAGGATCTTATTAGTGAGCTGCAGGTGTTTTCTGCCTGGTATGACTATGGCGTATACTTTTCCTCCTTTGAAAAGTAACATATTTGTTACGAATGTCTGTGTCTGCTGACATGTGCAAAAATGCAAACTCTAAATGAGTGATATCATGAAGGTTAGTTGCTTTTGGCTTTATGTACTTGTGTTTTTTGTACTATAATAATTCTTTTCCATGTTTACCGTATTGTGTTAACCAGAGTCTCCGCCGACGCTATAATTTACGGACCTACCATGCACTGCGTGACAAAGGCCATAAGTGAGTGGCTCATCAGGTTTCCTTCATTAAAAATCATAAAGCGTTTTATATACCTGTGGAGGAAGCTAAGTTCAACGTCTAAAAATGTATTTTATTTTTCTTGAAAATACAGCTTACCTAAAATATGCAGATAACTACATGCGTGAAAAAAACAATGTACAGAAAGTTTATTAGGACGCTTTGCCCTGCTCTTCCTCAAAACCTTCTAGAGACCAAAATTTGTTTTTGGTTTTCTATTTTAGGTTTTTCTACGATCTGTTTCATCTTATGCCCTCCCTCCCATCCTTAAATGGGACAATGTTCTGGTGACACCACCAAATTATATAAATTCTATGATTTTTTTTTAAAAAAAATATTTGTTATACTAAAGTCATAAGGCGAATCAGCCAGCCATCGAACTACCGGTACGCTGTTCACAAAACATACAAACAGTGCCATTGGCAGAGCTAAGAGTACATTCAAAAGTTTACATGCTTTGGAATGTATTTGAGATAGCTAAAAGGTAAAGCTGGCAAACATCAGCCAAAGATCCTTTCTCTGTGCAAGTTGCAAAACCAACAAGGTTATATAAGGATGAAGTCGTTGACAAAACTAACTTGTTGTTTCCGTTAATTTGATTCCTGTTGGACCGTGAAGCAATTAAAAAATAAATGGTAAACTAATTAATCATGTTAACATAACTTAGTTCTTGGCTAAGCCTCATTAATGATTTATTTACCACCTGACATACTGCATGTACTCCGGAATAGCGCTTCATGAAGGCGGGAAGGGTATATCCGAAAAATCCCCTCCCTTAGTTTTTTTTTTCTCAAACGGTCATTCTATGGGCAATTTTTCGGTATTTTGCTGAAGGCTTTGCACAGTTTATTGTACAATGTATTTCAGTTAAGTCATTAACCACCAGTTATTAAAGTGCCCCGTTTGTCCCCTTCCCCCCACTCTGCTCACATTTCTGGTCCCCACAGTCCACACATTCATGAGAAATCCATCTCGATATTTTTTTTTTTTTGTAGAAAGTTTCTGTTGTTTTATAGCGTCACATCTATTAAAGAAATTTGTTCCCCGAATGCCGGCAGAATTGTTATAAATATCAAACTTTAATCTGCATCTCCTCCGCCATTTGCTTGAAGAAAACTTGCAGGAATAGCATAACTTTTTAGTCATAGTTACCGTATTTTATAAGACGTTGTAGTTGTGATAAGCACTTTGATCGTCACTCATGCATGGAAGAAAATATTTTGCAGAGTCACTTGTTTTCTTAGTTACTTCATTCAGCTTCTTATTATAGCCATATCGCCATGGCTTGGCATAACTTTCTCCGAGTTTTGAAAGCTTTGGAAAAGTAGTTGAAATTTGTCTTTACACATACACGCACTAATACACACCTACGCACAAACAGTATCACAAGCTTAATTCTGTTCAGAATCAATTCATTGCATGATAAAAACTAAGCAGGTTGGTACATGCAGGCAGTTACAACTCGAAGCCTTGAAGACGGTATGGCACGAAAACATAGATCCCAAACACTAATTTGTGGCACCTGATTTCTTGATCAAATAAATATTGCGTGAGGTATAAAAGGGGGGAAAACGGCATACCATGCTTACTTCTCGGAGCAAAAATGTTCTTGCTGCAAATATTTAAACCAACTTTACACACTACGCAAAACAAAAATTTTTCAATCAGGCAACGGGCCACCGTATAGGATTTCTACAGTAGTTTCGGGGCATTTGCGCATGCGCAACTAAAGCTAAGACGTTGGAACGAATTTTTGCGAGAGATCCGCATGTTGATTAAAGGGGAAAAAGTAGTCCCCCAATCTAGTTTAGTGCATCCCGTCATCCTAATTCAGGAATGGGTCCTATCAATCATGTGACAATATTTTTGGTACATATTTGTTGAATTCATGCAGAATACTAGTTGCTTGGTTTACTTTCAGTATTCAATATTTTTACACAGAAACATAATGAAAGATACTTGAGAGCCAAACCAGAGGAGATCTGAAAGATTCAGGAGATTTTTGAAGATAAACCTGGGGCGACTGCTTTCTCCCTTTAACTGTTTAACATGGCGACGGATACTTTCAAAGAGTTGGAAGCTGAATTACGCTTAGTATTTGAAAAAATAAAAGAGGGTTAATAAAACTGCGCAACGGTTCATCGTCATTTGAGATAAAGACTGCCATTGCTTTAGATGGGGTGCTAATTCATTCTGGAGAACGTATAGGTTGGTGAAATCGGGGAAATGGCTCAAATGGGTCGAAAATTCGACTTCGTGGAAATAACTGCGTCAAAATAACTACATGGCAAATTAAAAATGGTGTTAAGTTCGTAGTAATCGTGTTCAAATCCATCCGTATCACACTGAAAAAATAATACGCCAAGCCACAAAAGAATGCGCAAATCAAGGCTTGACAAAATGAGCAATTCCCGTAATCGAAGCTAAAGGCTTGGCTTTGATTAGCTAATAATTTCTCCTGTGCCTTTAAGATTGTCAATTTGTCATATATATGCTTAACATTTTATCTGTATTTCGGACATTACGACCCTTTCACGGGCCCGTAGCCATGGGGGAGCATTTCGGGGCAATGCCCCACCAAAAAAATTTTTCTGCCCCACCAGGTGAAAATTGAAACTGCATAATAATGTATAATTAATAAATTAGGAGAAAATTTTATGCTCCTCAATCACAAATTCCCCCCCCCCCCTAAAAATGTAAAGCTGGCTACGGGCCCGCCTTTTCATCATAGACAGGCCATGCATCAGCTTGCCATTATTTTTCCACCTGTAGATTCGATGCGCTTCTGTTTTAACTTGTGCTTAGCTCTTTGGACGTTCATCTTGGTTAGTTAACGTTTTGTTCGACTTTCTTTACTACTTTAACTAATGTTACTTTTTATGGCGGGTCGAAAGATTTCTATCGGGGAAGGGGGAGGTCTTCATCTCACTTATCTGTCCATATTTAGATATATGGCCTCAGTGGCGCAGGCACCGGGGTGGAGGCGTATGCCCCCAACAATCGATTTTCGAAAATTTTTCCATTTTTTCAAATGAACCGGAAAGACGTTTAAGCTATAGATTTCTGTAGAGCGTAGGGTGAGGTGTAGGCCTATCGATTGAGTGATGGATCTATTTTCAAACTGTCGCTCGCTCCCTGCTACATAACCTTTAGGTCTATAATTTTCTTTAAAACCATCCCAAACGTAGTTGTACCCGGTACGGGTTTTCTATAACTCCTAAAGCAAATTTCAATGCTCTCCAGGCGCAATTGTCACGGTTTACATTGAAGTGCTCTAAAGTAGTGTCATTGAGATTTCAGTTTAAAGCATCATTACGTCTCAATTTTGTCATTTTCTTAGAGCTTCTAGCAGGCCCTTAACTGCTTAAGCCGGTTTCATGTTTCCAGGATTGGAGGGGTGCCATGTAATAGCCATAATATCACTCAGTAAGTAGTTATTCCTTAACATGTAATCAGTTCAAAACTTTGCAGAGATAGCTCAATTTTGTTTCTTAGCCACCTTACAAAAACAAACATTTCTCAAGGGGAGAATTTTCACCCCTCCACTAAGACACCATACCTGACACGCAATAATTGAAAGAACAATTTACTTAAATGTTAGTATTTTCAACTTATTATCAGTTTGAACCTTTGCCAAACATAGCACCATTTTGCATTTAGGTCACCTTAAACGAACACCAATTCTCCTTCTCCCTAGATGATGGCAGTTCCGCCCTAGATGACAAAGGAAGGGTCCACACCGAGTGTTAAGTACCGTAGATACGTATATGCACACTCAACGCTGACTTTCTGGGTTTATCTGGGCGGCCGGTAACATCATATGTGGTACTGTCTCCCCCCCACCCATTAATCGTCAAATTCGGGCGGCGACCATGTATGGCCTGGTAGAGGGATATATAAGGATGAAGTCCCTCGTCCTTCTTAATTTTTCCATTCTGATGATACCTATGTCCAAAATGGTAGCATTTATTTAGATATTCGGGGCCTAAGTTTTCTGTTTTCTGTTTCAATTTAGGTGTTTAGGATTTATGATAGTGCTTAAATATGAATATGTACAAAATTATGCTCCCCTACACACACATAGATACACACACAATTGGCTTAAATTTTTCTGGTTTTGTTTTTCAATGTTTCATTAAAATTGACCGAAAGTTAGGCTTTCCCAATTTTTCATATATTATGAATGGCAGAAATATGTTAGCTACCAATTTTGAGCAAATAGTACAAACTACTACTGTACTATGAAGCACAGTATTCCATTCATTGTGTTATTTACTCAATTCAGCAGATTAGTCCCTCATAGTTTCAAATTTGAAGATCATTCATAAACCATTCAAAACAAATCAAGAATAAAATAATGTGTGACATAATGTTTAGCTTGTTCATTCTATCTCAAAACAGGTTTGAGGTGTAAGATCATATACAACTTTATAAAAGCCTTTTCCTAAACAATGTGAAGCTATGTCCTGCTCCCAATTTTATTTGTTTTCTTACTGGAGTACTATATGTTAAAGTTTGTACATTTGGACCAAGATATAAATCCGGAATCTGCAACTCTGGTTTGAACTTTGTACTTGCTAAAAGTGATGAAAACAAAAGTTTCAGATGTACGAAAGTTGCCAAAAAACGAGCACATTTTGGATCCTGAAAACAACTTTAGACAGCGATACAAACACTCGACTATTAGGTAACAACATTTACTTAATATCGATTTCATTCTCAAATTTTGCCGGCTTTGCCCAAATTTTTGTCCCAGTGCTTATTCTAAAATTGCTTTCATGCATCTACGCATTATTGCTTTAATTATTTTTAATTTCAACGTTATACTACCTTCCAACTAACTACTTTAAATTACTTTAATTATAGTCATAATTTCATTGTTAATTAGTTCTCTGACCTGATTGCTTTCTATGTGTGATTGAGGAGGAAATTACACAGAAGAACAAATTTATTGGAGAGGGGGGTAGTCTCCGATTCAGACGGTCTTAGAATCACTGACTACAAATCAAGGAAAGCGCTAGAGTTAGATTTGAGTTTAAGATGTGATTCAGGCAAATTTAGGGCTGTCAGGGTGAGAGAGGGTAGCCTTACGTCACTCCGTTCACACTTTCAAAATTCGTAAGCGGTAAAGCAAGGGGCTACATATGGGTTTAGATGGCCTCCACTTCAAGGCTCAATGCAATAAAACAAAACTGGGATTCCCCTTCCCCAAATCGACGACCGTGTAATACTATAAACATTTGAATGCGTTGGCAAAATTCCAAACAGAAACTGTGGGAATTTTGTGTAAGTAAATCGCCTCCACCCCCACCGTCGTGCCAAAGAAAAAACTTAAGGACAGCAAATTACAGATGTCCTTTTTGATATCAGTGAATCAATATCTGTGACAAAAAGTAAGGGGCGGGCCCAAACCGCCAATGGTAAGACACCCCTGTCCCCACATACTGTACCACTGTTTCATCACTTCGTCATTAAATAAATAAGGAATCATTAAACCACTTGCCGCTATTGTCTTATGGGACACAATTTTCAAGCGCTGTGATTTGCAGCCAGCTACGCTATTCGGTATTTGGTTAACATCGTGTAATGTGACCAAGATTCGAAATTTTTGGTTTTCTTCCCTCTACCGCATTTTAGGAACAAATTAATCTAAGGACAATACTAAAATGCAAAATGTACGGTCTATTTTTGGAAAGGGGTGGAGGATTACGACGTGACTATTGAGCATTTATTGTTTCATAACCTCAATGTGGGGGCGCTGCAGCTTTTTGCCCAAAATTTTAATGCCTGTTTGCTCCAAACTTTTTAAAGTATCTTTTGACCCAAAATATCGAATTTTCTTTGAGAATGGGGGGGGGGCAGTGCCCTAATCCCCACCATTCTCATGTAACTGTGACAAGAGACAATATTTTGGCAGAAAAAGACTATGCCATTTTTATTTATTTCTTTATTTTTTTTTGTGGCTACAGTCTTCTCTTTATCCACCCCTAAAATTTCGTCATTGTACGTTCAGTGAAGGAATAAAGGGGTGAATTTTTTGTAATTAAGTTCGAGTTCAGTATGCAAGTTAAAAAACGTCTTAAATGGTCAAACCTTGGACCGAAAAATCTACATCGAAGTATTCGTGACGCTAGAAAGACTTACCAATACCTATTGTACCGGATTTTTTAATTATTTTTGGTGATCATCATTAGTAATATATCTATTTGGAACAGATAAAAAATGATGTATATTGTGTCTTAAGGCCCGTACTTAGGCAAGGTATTGAAAGGGCGAGAAGCTTCCAGGGAGGGCAAAAATTTTTCTAGAGGGAGCGAAATATACTAAAATGCATTAAGGCAATAATAATTTTTAACTTTATATGGAGGCACAATTTTTATGGAGGCCCCGGCTACGGGGCTTGCATGTCTTGTTAAAACTCCATGTACGAGCTGGACACAAGAAGTAACGTCAGCAGTTCTCTACCAATGTTCCCATTTAAAAGCAATAGTTATGAAACGTTACAGTACTGTAACAGACTATAACTTTGTATACTGGAATGGAGCAAGTCTTTTGGTCGTTAACATTGCCTAATGTACCTCTTCGCATAGGCGTACGGGACTCTTCCAGTTTGGGGCGGCAGATAATTTTTCTCAAAAAAGTTGCCCGAATTTCGTTGCAGTTCAGGAGCATAAAATAGACCACCAAACCATTACATGCTCTCGAAGCGCGCGAAAATTTTTGCTCATTTTCGGGCATTCGATCAAAAATTCGGGAACTCAGTAGAAAATTCGGGCAATCTTTTCATTTTCACTTCATCTCTCCCGGAATTCAACCTTTTCTGTGCCCGAATTTTTGCCATCTCCTGCCCGAATTTTCGACCTCAGAATTTGTTTTTTTGGGGGCAGTCTGCCCCTGCCCCTGCCTCGTACACCTAATCCTCTTTGGAGTAATATCGTAAGTAGGGTTACAAGAGTGAGGGGGAGGGAAAAGATGGCGAATGTAACGGCAGGGTATTTCCAAATGTATCGAAAGTACTAAATCGCACCGAATCTACCAGTTTGGAAAACTACATATAGGTCTTACACCAAGGTGGTACATGACTTGAAACTGACTAAAACCTCATCTAACTACCTAACTAACTAACTAACTAACTAACTAACTAACTAACTAACTAACTAACTAACTAACTAACTAACTAACTAACTAA
>WURT03660427.1:0-18223 GCA_009936505.3 Holothuria glaberrima
GAAGGAGAGGCGTCGCATGGCAGGAACGACTCTGATTATAAATTAACCTGGCAGCATTGTTTTGTAACACCTGGAGTCGACGTAGCAAACTGGAGTTTATGCCAAAAAGTAAACAATTTCCATAATCAATTCGAGATATTACAAAAGCATGAACAAGCAGTTTAGTAGCTGAAGGAGTGAGATAATGAAGAATACGAGCAATATTTCTAAGATAAAAGGAACAGCATAACAAACGACATGTACATATGGGGTGAGTATGAACTGATGAAGGCTAAACCTGTGATGGGAATTTTTCAAAACTTTTTTCGTCATATTTTTTTCAACTGTTCCTCCATACCCCAGAAATATGATAATTTTTTTCTTTTTATCATCACTATATACTAACTTTGTTCTCATTATAAATATGTTCCATTCTATCACACACCCTATGATTTTTACTAGCAGAGGAAAAAAGTTTTCCAGGCGTTTTTACCCCATGGGCGTTTTTACCCTGGTTTACCTAGTGCATAACACTACTGTAGCTGAAATAATGCACAATGTACAGTAGTTGACCTATAGTACTGTAAGCCCATCCATTTCCATTTGTGTTGTATTACAGCATGTACTTTACCTTACAACACTATGAAACCCACTCAAGAATAATTTGATAAATGTAGAACAGGCTTTGGAGAGATGCATTTGCCAGGGGTGGTTCCATGATTTGCAAAACAGATGTCACTGATGGGGTAGCCATGTGCTGCAAAAGTACAAAATACGTTACTGTAAGTCATGCATTGGGGATCTCACCTGGGTCTCACATAACCTTCATAGCAGGTGTCAAATGTGTACTCCTTTTTTGACGTACATACTCTAACACCTGCGAACAACTTCGACAGAGTTCGTCTAGTTTCACTATATTCATAAGCCCAACTTGATTTTACCTCTCGAATGTTGATTGGTTTCAGTATATGAATATTCATATTGCATGAAAAGTCCACAGTAAGTCAATGGGACTACATTGTGTGAGCTTGAAGCGGGCAAAATCACACACTAAAACCCCATTGAAATTTGTTGTTCGAAACAGCTTGGTAATCATGCAGACTTGCTTTCGTCATCTTTTTGTTGAATATTTATAATTTTTGTTTGTTGTGATTGTATACATGAATAGTTGATTGCGTACAGTTTTTACACAGTTTAACGAGGAATGCTTGCGAAAGTTCGCGGACGTTGGTATTGCAAGTGCAGTCAGTGTGGTTTCAGGAGCAATACATGTCAGCTGGGTGGGCAAGGTCTCACGCTGAAAAATCTTTGAAAACATCTGGTCCTGGCCAGTATGACAGCTGGAATCTTTCATACAAAAAATTACACCCTCAAGTTCTAAATCCTGGCTAAGGTGCCGTCTAGAATACATGTTGTATTGGTACAGCATACTGTGAGTTTCTAAAAGTCCTGTGTACTGTTCAGTATAATGTTGTCCTTAAAGGTCTGGTGACATGAAAATCACATGGTTGGGTACTTGATGTAAAAATCATTAAAATCCAGCAAACAACAGCAGTTCCCATTAAAATCCATCAATATTGACTATTTCACAGGGTAAATTCTGTTTCACAATTGTATCATGAATAAACATACTGTATGAGCTAAATACAGTATATGCAAATACCTGTATGTGACATCAAAAGATTGACATACCATACATAGCTAGTGTTAGCCTTTGCTTTTTCAACCTTAATTTCAAGGACACTAATAGTATTGCTATCCCCTGAGGGGTATTATGAAAGTTAAACTTGTTTCCTTAAGAAATATTGATGTCACTTACCATGCAACTGTGAACTGTCTGATCAATAATTACAGTAATTAAGACATAATTTAAATAGGGTTGACAAAAAATCCAATTAACACTGCAACACTCCACATCATTGTTTTATATGCATACAGGTAGGCAATCAGTTTTTTCAGAACCCATCGAACTTTGAAGAGGTATATTTTGAGAACGGTATTGAAATAATTTTCATGGATCTTTCTTTGGAGGACTTTATTCTCAGTGACAATTGAAACAGCTCTTTTTGGTGGAATGTCACCAGACCTTTTAAGGGTTAGTTAGTTAGTTAGATGAGGTTTAACGGCCCAGTTTCCAACTAATTGGTTCAAGTCGAGCCGGCCACTGCCTTTTTTCCAGTTGTGGCTCACTGGCTTGTTTTCCCTTACTCCATTGCTTATGCGGGGCATCACACACAACGGCAGAAGGTTCCATTTTTAAAGTCTTTGGTGTGACTCGACCTGGGAATTGAACCCGGGCCTCCCGCGTGAGAGGTGGATGCTCTACCACTAGACCAAACACGCGGTCTACGACAGACCTTTAGCGGGAAAATGGGGTAACCTCAATTTGGATTAATGTAGTAGTCTACCCATGGCTCTCGAGAATCAAGTGACAATGTTTTCTCACAAAATTGTGAAATTTACCAGGATTTGGTTTACTTTTTGGTTTACCTTGAATATGAAATATTATAGCCCATAGTCCTGAAATACTGTATCATGAAAGATAGTGCTGCAAAGAGAAACAAGAGGAAATTTGTGACATTTAGCTATTGTTTCAGAATTAGTTTGAGGTGACTGCTGATGCCCTTTAAGTTTTACTGCAAGTTCATTGATGAGTACATGATAATACTGCAGTAACTGTACAGTATGTTTAAGAAAGAAAGGATTGTACAGTACTGTAGTTTACAAAGTTATCTAGACAGCATTACATCCCCAGCTGCATGTACAAAGCTGTTTCTAGAATGGTCTATATTGTATTGTACTCTACAATACGTACATGATGAGACTTCAATGGCTTTATATTTAGCCTGCTGAAACATCCTTTATTTCTCATATCTAAGTGTCATCCTATGGTAACATTACTTTGGCTCCTCGTCTTTCCGGGACAATTCCCTTAGTGCGCCTATGATAATATTTGTGTCCCTAGTCAGATGGTATCACTTCAGTGTAAAGGAAGTACCGGTACTGCACTACAACGGCATACTGTAATGCAAAATTATGTCCATTCTTTTCTTTCACTTTTGACTACATGTATGTGAAGTGTATGATGCAAAGGTCATCGCCTTGAAGCATAGTACTATTGTACAGTCTTCTTCTAAAGTTGTGTGCACAGAATGGATAGGATAAAAGCCCACATCACATTTTTGTAGGGCACGTGTAGGCACTACTGTTTGTTCTTTACTGAAGGTCCCATTCATTCTCTAAAAATTTCCTTCCTTCCTCCCCGGAAAGTTGCAGTGACCTTTATCCACATTGGTACAGTGTGAAGTACTGTAATTGGTTTGACTGTTTTATAGTCTGTATATCATGTACATGTACATTACAGGTTACAGTTCGGTACATGTGATACTCAGTTGAAAAATGTAATTGGAATGGTAATTGTAACAAATATGAACTTTGGAAGTAATACAAGCCTGTAGCTCCAATTCTAACCATTTCGTTTGCTTTAATTGAGAGACTTCAAGTGGCATATTTTATGAACAGTGCAAAGAAGGCCTATACTGTATATTTGCACTGTACAAACAGGATTGTTGAGACGCATGTCTGGCATAGTACTGTACAAGTTCTGTCACGTCCAGCAGTTGTCTGATCTGCTTGTTCTTCTGTAAATTTGTGCATCTTCATGGTTTTAGTCTGCCAGCTCTTGTATCTTTAATATTTTAGGTCCCTTAGGGACAAGGGCAAATTCCCTTCCCCTGTCCCCATTCCACTCTACCCAACCTCCCCCAAATGAAAATTAGAAAATGAAACAAAACAAGGCTGTTACAGTTTGGCATTTCTAAAAGGTGAATGATGAAGTTTAGTGAAATTAGTGACAATGGTCTACTGTATTTTCACTCCTTCTGACCTCATCTGTGTGAACAATCCCATCTAGCTACCACAGAATTATATTCAGTAAAGATAAATTTTGGCAAAGAGTGGCACTATCCCTACTTTTAGGTTGTGACCTACTGTACTGTAGGAGCTTGCCCTAATTGTTTCAATCTGGTAGCCTTACTAATCGTTGATATAACTTATACAGCTGTTACCGGTACCTTGTGCGTGCCATGTGTTTGGTCATTCACACTGTCACTCCAACCAGTGAACCACTGCATGGTCATGTGGTTAGAGCATCTGACATTGCAGCCAGAAGGTCCGGGGGAAGGGGGGTTCGAATCCTGGCCGGGTCATACCAAAGACTTTAAAAATGGAACCTACTGCCATTGTGCTTGGTGCTCAGCATAAGTAATGGAGTAGGGAAAACAAGCCAGTGAGCCACCGTCAGCTGGAAAAAAGGCTGTTGCGGGCCCGACTTAAACCAGTTGGTCACAAACTGAGCTGTAAAAACTCTTCAAACTAAAACCAACTTGCAGTGAACCAACACAAATGTTGTAGACTGCTGTCAAGTACAGTATTGATCCTGTCGTATCACACCAGCCAAGTAAAACTGTGACAGCCCTCCCATCTACATCAAACTGAAACTTCCACAATTTTCAAACAGTCTGCTACACATGCATGTATATGGCATCTTAACTTTTACCTGTATATTAAAAGGGTTAACAAAAAAATCTAAACTCTTCCCACAGTACTGTAGTTTAGAAAACACTTTTCATAATAAAGTAGAAGACTTGTCAAAAAATTCCAGGTTTCAGATGCGATTTCCAGGTTTTCTTGAAAGCATCTCAATGTCTGCCATTTTTGAGGTTGGTATATATACAGCTTAGTGTGGGTATAACATAGATGCAGATGAAGTGTTTTGGCAGTGCTAAGGGAGTCAGTCAGTCAGTCAGTCAGTCAGAATGGGGCAAGATTGCCATTACTGTAAATGTTTTGAAAGAGGGCAGTGCTGTGGAAAAGATATCAACAGTGTCAATGCTTAGGGTTTAAGAGGACTAAAATTCATTGAAGATAAGTTTGCACTCCGTCAGAGATGGGCTTGGCAATCCCCTCTGTAGGGTCCACATCCCTAGATTTAAATACTGAATGGCCTCCAAATTGGTAGGGAATGGGACTTGAGTCCTTATTATAGTGATCTCAATTCTATTGTGAACGTATGTTTGCAGTGGACTTTTATGATGGTACTGTACAGTATTTATAACCAGTGCACAATGATGGAATATCATGTAAATTCAAAATCGGAATCAAAGTTTCGGACCCACTTGCACAAAAGGTGGCAGAATTAAATTTTCTGACCACAAATATATAGGGAGAGTACTGCAATGACAGAAAGTTGAGTGATAGTGGTATATAATCAAAATCAATATTACAGTGTGACAATATATACTCCATTTCTAATTGCTGTTTCTTATGTGTTTCCATATATTATGCTCTGTTTTTTAATTGGGTTTTAGCTACAGTATACTTTGAGTTTAACCGTACCATTCATACAGCTCTAGATTGTTTCTTCGTGATTTTTGAAAAACTTTGAGTAAATGTTTGCTTGTTGAAATAAATTTATTCACACAGAACATGGTTGTTGTATTGTAGGAAAGTTAGAACAATATTTTTAGCTTTGATAATGTGTCAAAGTTTTCCTTTCATTTCTGTACAGTAAGGTACCTGTACAGTATTCGAAGTATTTTTACCACTGTTAGGCTGCTGCAATACTCTCGATCGGTATGGTGTAAACATTCCGTAACTTGTCCACAAGTCTGCATTGTTCTGAAAGTGAAAGCTTTGGGTGTGTTTTCAAAATGCTTGCATATCTTTTCAAGCATTCAAGTAGATTTATTGTTTAATACTATTGTAGTTAAGGCTGCATGACAATGCCATTTAGATCCTTTTTATGTGACTTGTTAATGTTAAACTACAAAGCCTAGCATGATTTTGTACCATAAGTGCATTGTTTATTCTTTTAAGTTCAATGGACTTTTCAATTCATGCAGTTTAGCTACAGCATCATGATACCTGTTGTCAGTCAAACTCTAACGGCTTTGAAGCATGCATTTGCTGTACAGCAAGGGTTCTCCACCTTTTTCTACTAGGGTACCATTTCACATTTTTGTGGTGTCACCGAGTACCACTGTACCACTTACTCAACTAGTATAATAGTGTTTATGTGTTAACAGTGATACTGTATATTAATAACTGTCAGTGTACAGTCTCTTGAGGGATGCATGAGGGAGAGTAAAATAGAAAGCAATTAGAAAATCGAGCATGCAGTGTAGCCTGCCGCGTACCACCAAGAAAGTCCATGCATGCAGTGTAGCCTGCCGCGTACCACCAAGAAAGTCCATGTACCACTGGTGGTACGCGTACCACAAGTTGGGAATGCCCGCTACACAGGGAAAATTGTTCTGAATTGTATGAATGTGTTTTAAGCAATAGCAGACTTATTGCTATGCATGATGGGAACTGGGAGTATAAACAATGGACTAACTTGTACTGGGGCTACTGCTGTATTGTTTTTCTTCGAGTTTCAATCCTCCTTTCTTCTGTGTGATGTATTCATTTAAGTTTGCTATAAAGGAACTCACAATGTAGGCTAAATTGTAGCTCAGTTACTGGAACTTGTGGAAAAGTTACTAAATTCACATACTGTACTGTACAAACTTAATAATACATGTCTTCATTGACTAATACAACTGACAGATGTGCTAGTAATCCCACTCCCCCCAATTTTGGACTCCTCTTCCCCCAAAAAAGAAGGAAGTAATGGGTAAAAAACAGTTGATTGAGTGATCCATGCAGCCACTGTGAAGATTTTATGTGGAAAAGCTTTTCTACATTTCAAACATTTTTTGTGGTTTCACTTCGATAGTATGCAGATCACAAAGGAATTTAAAAAACAGTGTATCTAGCACTAAACTTATAATTTTGTGCAATTAAGTACAAATTTGTCACAATGTTGTGTCAGACTGCATTAACAAATGCTGTTGTAACGATCTTTAGCTGCTAACTGACATAAAATGTATCCCTTAATTACAGTAATGGTAATAGACACTTTGTGAATGTGATATACAGTACTGTATTTCATAACAGTTAGGCTCCCCTTAGCATAGTGAGATACTTTAAAACTACCTGTAAGTAAGAAATTATATCACAGTACTCATGAAGTGTGAGCCTTAAGTATGGTTTGGCCCGTACAGTTGTAGCTTAGGGATAGGAGGGGAGCAATTCTGCCATGATTATTATCTCTCTTTAAAAGCTTCTAAATCACAAAAAGACTGTTGTTGTAACGTAACTCTTCTCCTGAAAAATATTCCTCCTGTCCTTCAATTGATGGCATTTTAGGTCTGTCAGCCGCTGATGGTGGCTTAGGAACTACACTGTAATTTAAATTTAATATCCTCAGTAATGGTTGATATTTTTTCCTTTCCTTTCAGTTGGTACTTTGGAAAGATTGGCAGAAAAGATGCAGAAAAACGTCTTCTTGCTCCTGGACTGAATGTTGGAACTTTCATTGTCAGAGATGGTGAAGCAAACCCAGGTACTTTATAGGGACTTTGGGTATCTACATCACCCTTCTCTTACCTCCTATCAACAATTGTCACCCTCACTTATCCGTAATAAGGTCTTGATTACATAGTGGAGGAGGCCGGCCTCCGATAGAGGGCGGCGTCTCATGTCCTCTTCTCACTTGCTTTGTCACACAACTTTGAGGTATAATTCCAGTCCTGTGCTATTTTCTTTGGAAAGTTCTGGATAAGTAAGTGAGGGTTACAATTGTAGATACAGTAAGAGGTAAGTATCAGGGCTCGTAGATTTACAAACCAGGGAGTTTTAGAGATTATAACAGAATGCCATTTCCATCAATGATGCTGTAGGTTCTTAGATTTCAAAAGAGATTTAGGGGATAAGTTAAGTTCATAACAAGTTTATGGGTGACTGAGAAGTCATAGTTTCTGCAAGAAAGGTTGGGATAATGAGATTTTTGATAGGATGAACAAGCAGTAGAGTGTGTGACTTTTACCTGGCAGGCTCAGGTGAGAACATCTTCAGTGTAGGAGAAGGAAGGCTTTAGCTAGTGATGCATTTTGCTATCTTTGAGATGGCCAAATCATAGTGTAGAGTGTAGATAAACAAATTTGTGCAGGACAGCCTCTCAACCCCCCACCCACTCCCCCCGCCCCCACAGCAAAAATAGAAGCTTTTCAAATTTAGTATAAATGTGACTTGTTTCAGCTGAGACTTAAAGTATCCATACTTCAAATGCTAGGCTACCACTTTTAGTAAGTGTTTTTGATTATCTACATTTTGTGCCCTTTTGATGTTGTTTGCATGTTTGCTTTAACCTTCTTGTGATTGTTTATATTTTGCAGGAACTTACTCTCTTTCAGTCAGGGACTATGACACACAGAAGGGTGACCATGTCAAACATTACAAAATACGCAAGTTGGACGATGATAGGGGCTACTACATTGCACAAAGGAGTCCGTTTCAAAATTTAGAAATGCTTGTCCGTCATTATCAGTGTAAGATACATCTTTTTGCATGGCATTTTTTTGTGCATAAAATCTTGAAACATGTTGATGTACTGTACAGGAAATTCAGTTTTGACAAGTAATGCTCGTTTGCCAGCAGGGTGCTTCCACATTTTTGAGTCAAAATTTGCCATTTTTTGTTACAATTTTTCCTGTTGTAAACTTGTAGCAAGTGCTTCCAGAGTTCAAGTAAAATGAAACTAACAGTTCCAATCATACATGTAACCACCAAAGTGAATTGAGGGCTCTGCTCATGCTGCACATACTGCATCCAATACCCCCTGCTTGGAAACATTCCACTACATGAGCCATTTGCAAGTTCTCCCCATTACTCAAAATGTTCTCTTTTTGCCTATATCAGAGTTGGCACTAGAAAATGAATTCAAGGGGAGAGGGGTGGTGGATATCCCTCCCACTTCAAAATTATGGCAAATGTTTCAAATTTGGAGGTGATTTTTGTGAAATTTTGATTAATTTCCCTTATTTATAATGAAGTAATTAAGGCTGTCTTTAAAAGATGCAAGAATCTAGCAGATTCCATGCAATCACACACATTCTGCTATATGTTTGCTACCAACATCTTTGCTAGAAAATTTTGAATTTTTCCATTGTAACATGATTATTTTACTGACAACCACTGTGAGAATTAGTGTGTGAAGTGTTTGAAAATTGTTTCCTAAGAACTTATTTTGTTTGCATACATTAGAGCAAGCTGAACTGGCACAGAAGGTTTGCACTAATTTATGGTATAATTGTAGAATCCTTGTGTTGGACAAAATTCCAGCCTACATGTATTTGTTACATGCATTAGTGCGACTGTGTGTTTTGTGTTACTCATGTGACTTCCACAATTACGTAAGGCAAAAATCAGTTTCACATTTTTGCAGACAATGGAATTATACTTCATGTAACCTGTTGATGGAACATTTGGGAGGGTGACTGGGAAAAGAGGATGGCAGGGGAAGGGTGGAAGTTTAGGTAAAGGGGAAATGAAGGGAGAGGGAAGGGGAGGGGAAGGGAGGGGGAAGAGGAGGGGAGGGGAAGGGAGGGGGAAGAAGAGTGGAGGGAGAGGGGAGGAAAAGGGGAGAGAAGGAAGTTGGACATAAGTGAAAAGCAAGATGACAAAATTATTTAAGTGGAGTACAAGAAGAAATCATTTTTGAACAAAGAACAATGCCTTTGATTCTTTCATTTTAAATGTCACTTAATTTGTTCCCATAGCACAAGCTGATGGTTTATGTGTTAGACTCACCACATCTTGTCCAAAGGAGAACCCAAATACTGGTGGGTTGAGCAAAGATGCCTGGGAAATAGACAGAAGTTCCCTGACCTTGGAACAGAAGCTTGGAGCTGGTCAGTTTGGAGAAGTCTGGAAAGGTGGGTGTCCAGAATAAATGCCATCATATTTGTTTTACTAAAGCCTTTTCTGCAACAGCTGGGCACATAGCCAGCAACATATATTTTGAGGGCAAAATTTTGTTGAATTCAAAGCTGCATGATATATCATTGACAATTGCAGCTCATTTTAGAGTTGCAGAAAATTTAGTGTGGAGTAAAAGGTAGGGTTGAGCATCAGTGTCAATTTGTTCTCAGTATTGGGGGGGGGGGGAGATGACTCCATTTTCAAATAATTAACTATGTGAAAAATCAAAGTTAGTGGGCAATTTCTCAAATATTGTCCCCCAGGATCACTACCCATGGGGTTGAGTAACCAGCTGTCCTAGTCTTATGTTGAAAAATTACCTAAATCTATCAAATATTTGTTTTTATAACTTAAAAAGGGTGTTCAGATATAAATATAGCTTGTTAAGAAAAAAATGTGGCATGTTAAAAGTGAATCTTAACAATTGTGTTACAAAAATATCATGCATTTAAAAGAGGCCATATCTGAATGAGAGAAGGGGTAGGTTTATTTAAACTAGAGTGACTGCACTTTATCCTTTTAGAAGGATGATTGGCTACACCGTTTTATAATACAGGAATAACAAATAATGCTAAAGGTGAGACTACAATTTAAACAACTTTGTAAATGATATTACTGACAGCTTTATCAGGTTCTTCTTTTGGAATGGGTTTAAAAGATTTGTTAATGTATTAAAAGTTCACCTTGGAGATTCACTAGCATGATGTTAGTTTTATCTTTCTACAGGTTACATGGGAGCTCTCCAACCTTTGTTCAACTTGATTCTGCTTCCTTTTCATGATGATATTTGAACTTTCAATATGAAGTGACATGGATTACATTCTCAGACTTAGATTACATGTACTTATTTAAACACATCACATTCACAGCTGTAAAGAGAAAAAAAAAAAAAAAACAATTACCCATTGACTCACAAAGAAAAGAAGCTAGACACCAGCATTGTCAATTGGTTTGCAAACATATCGATAAAAATTCTTCAAAAATTTTGTTTTGGCTACTTTCAATTGTGGAGCTATAGTTTGTGAACCAAAAGGTTGCTTTTCAGAGTTTGTGGCTTTACTGATAAAACCAGGCTGATTCAGCATGTATCTGCATAAATTGTGTACAGAAGTATGCTAGAAGTGCCTAGATATAGCACCTAACAATACTTTTAGTAGAATTTGTTATCGTCATAAAATCATGTTGTTGAGTTTGCAGTATTTGGTCACATTGTATAGCCTTTGTATCATTGGTTTGTTTTGACCATTTTTTGTAATTTAACTGTAGTATGACATTACTTAATATACAGTGTGAGTCATTTCTTTACCACAAACAGTATTTAGTTACCAACACACTTTAGTCCCCTACCCCTCGCCCCATGTCCCATTACCCCCCAAAATGACTGTTGAAATAATTTTAAATGGCCATTTCACATTCCATTAAGTAGAAGTCATAAGAAGTTCAAATCACAACATATCTGCATCTCTTGGACCAAAGTACTATCCTTTTATGTATTCACACTAGGTATGTGGCATGGTAAGACACCAGTGGCCGTAAAGACACTAAAGCCCGGAACTATGACACCATCAGCTTTCTTGGCAGAAGCCAACATTATGAAGAAACTGAGGCATGAGAAACTGGTCCAGCTGTTTGCTGTTTGCACAGATAAGGTTTGTATAAAGAAGTAGTTTTTTCTTCTCATTATGAAATTTAAAAGGGTTTTCTTGGAAAGTTTACTTTCCATGCTGTGTTTTTGCTTATCCAATGCTTTGCAGACTTTTTCAGAACTGTACATTGCCAAAAAACATACTGCTAAATAAGACTTCTTCGCTTCCCTATATACTCTGTAAATCTTGTGTAAACAAACTTTCTCAAGCGTAAATAGACTATTCTGTAGAATACAATGGCTAGGCAAGTATCTGCTGCATGACTATTTCATGATCAAGTGAACAGTTAATTGACCATGCAAGATTACTTAACAGTTACAGTAGTAGTTTATTCTTGATTAAGCAGAAGTGTGGAGGCAAAGAAAAGGCGCGAACATAGTCTCCATCGGCAGAAACACCTCTTGTTAGCTCCTCCCCCACTATCAACAACTGTCTAAACTACTCATGGCTATGTGTGTACTGCTGAAGATATTACAGTAGTTTGCCAGCCCTTTTCAATAATCTACTGTATACCCTGCAGCTTTTACTGCTTCATTCCACTGAATACTTCATGGGAATGTCCTCAGTGCCACTCTCAAAAGTATTCACAAAGTGTCTGTGTTGTGCAGTCTTTTACCTCACTGATCTGCACATATCATCGGTCAATCAGAGTGGGTTGCAAATGGCTGGTACAGCTTGAATTTACCATATTTTTGTGTCAGTCAATATAGTTGTGACCAGTCAAAAAAATTTAAAGAATGTCACCATTGTCTGGTGTTGTGGCCGATTGGATAAAAGCGGTGGCATTTGAAGCGATGAAGCTTGGCAACTAGGAAGTTCTGGGTTCGATCCCCGGCCAGGTCAAAGTAAGGCGGGTTTTTCATCCAAGAGCGATCTACGGTTTTCCCATCTGAAAGTACAGAAACCAAATTTGATCTAAATTGTTGAATTGGTTAGCCACCTGACGTGAACTTGTAATTCATAAGCCAAATAGGCTTCTCCCACATTTGTGGTTGCTTAGCATCGTAAAACAACTGCCCCTTTAAGGCCTGAATCAATAAATTGTTCTCCTTACTCGTCTCCCATACTATTACTGCACTGGCCCACCCTAGTGCCAGAAACAGCATGAGAGGAACCTGCCCTTAGCTCACTTGAAAAAACTGAATTACCCAAGCAGAAAAAAGATAAATCCTACCAGCCACAGTGGCTTTTGTGTTCAGCTTCACAGAAGAATGCAATCACACTGCTTCCATTGTGCTGGTCACTGGACATTTCATGAGTAGCTTCATGGGTGAATGCACACTCACAATACTCTATTGAACTTGACATAATCTAAGGTACCTGCCATGTGCCTGCTATGACGGGTACCAAATTTGAAAAGTAGCTAAGGGGCTTTTCCTGGCATGAGCTGCCTAGGATTGCTTCAGTGCTGGCAGCTTTTGTCCCATGTCAATAAGAAGGGTCCAAATATAAACTTTGCAGGTGTTATACATCTCAGATAGGTTGGGAAAATACCTTTTCAAAGACGACATATTTTCTTCCAAATAATGACAAGGAGTTTACCAGATTTATACATTGGTTAACACCTTTGTGCCCTTCTTCAAAACAAGCTGATGATAATTGTTTTGGTGAAAGTTATCAATGTCAAAAACATGTGGGGATGGAAAAAGGTATGTATCCTTTGAGGAAAGAAACTATTTTGATTACTCTTTTATCTAAAATCATAGCCAGTTTGAAGTAGCACTTTCTGAACAAAGTGGTGGTTGGCATGTCTGCATCCTGGTTGGGTGTTGCTGGTGCAGATCAGCCGTGGCAGATCACTGACTTAGTCAGCAGAATGTGAAATAGGCTGGACCTTTGCAATATTGGGTTAGTTTCTGGTTTCCAATACTCAAACTAGATGAGTTTGGGGTTTTTGCCTGAATTGTGTTGTTTCAAGTTATGCATCCTTTGTACAGTGCTGTCTGGGATAAATGTTACGCCACAACCGCACTTAGATAAGGTAATCCTTTGCAACTTGAGTGCAGCTTTAGCGGAGTAGTATATGAATAGAGAACAATAGCACCATCCTATTCAGATCTACACAAAACTTTACTGTGTGTCACAAAGCAACGCTGCGGTTTTAATCTGGCTAACTGTTTTCTGTCATACAGTGGCTGTCTTCAGGCCAAGAAGCTGCTATTTATTACAAACTGCTTGGGAAAAAGTCGATATTTGTGACCAGAAATTTCAGTGCAAGACCGACTGTGTGCATCAATAGCACAGTACCACGGAGAGTTTGCCTCTTCGGCAGACATACGTGTATTGCTCCTGCACCCACACTGACTGCACTAGCAATACCAGAGTATGTACGTCAAAAGAGGAGTACATATTCGACACCTGCTATGAAGGTAAACGGACAGTAGGCCTACATATAATAATCACGCACTTGTACTATGTATCACATGGCGAAGATGAAACCTGTCTAGTCATTTATCCAGCCCTGGCCGTTCTATCGATGGTATGTAGGGAAGTCCCCAACAGATATAGAGATGCAACGGAGGTCATTTTGGCATGTAAAGTGGGGCGTTTGGCCCTTCACTACGAAGAAAGTACCGTGCGGTACTGTAATTATCATGCTTGAGTTATGCCATATTTTTTCAGTGTTTGGCTGTAAAGTGAACAGAGCAATTAATCTGGTAACATGCGTATTCTCTTTTTAAAATACCAGTGTTTAAAAAAGGCAAAAACGGGTATTTTGAGTAAGAAGCACTGAAATAATTTGTTTGCTAAAATACTACGTTGCTGCAAGTTAAGAGTTTTTTTTCTGTGTTCTTTGCTCAGTTACCTTAGGCTACTGTTAAATGTTGTGTTTGTCAGATTTTTGTAGTGCCGACAACTTGCGCATATCTCTGATAAATGAAACCACCTGCCTTTTTGCGTAATGTACTTATAATTTTCATTTACCAGATTGATTTTATGTATATTAAACATCAATTGCCGGTTGGGAGGCTATAAGATTCTGAGTAACCCTACGAATATCCTAGACTGCCAGAGCATGTTCGGATACTTATAACATCCTCAACGGCATGAATCTGCAAGCCAAGGGCTGTTCTTCTATGATAATTATCCAGTCAAAACTTCAGTTTATCCAAACTTTCCCACTTTCACCTTCTAGAACGACCCTGCAGTAAAACATATGCACACAAACTTGTTCAATTTATACCATCGCTAAAATTGTGAAATACTTTTTACAAAGTATAGATAAAAAGTCTCGAAAGGTTTGTAAGATAATGTGATCTTGAATTGTACACATTGCTCTGCTGAGAACAGCTGTGCCCTGCACTATAGCGCATCGTTCGAAGCCTAAGTTATAACGGTTTCTTAAATTTTGTAGCTTTCAAGTTTGCAAATGTATAACACTTTTTGCAATGCCCATTATCTTCTTCACATTTTGGGAAAAAATCGTAAATTTCAAGTATGCATCACGAAAGCTTGTATCAAGTTGTGGGGACGTTTTTGACTCCCCATAAGCAATGGAATAAGGGAAAAACAATCCAGTGCCTCACAACTGAAAAAAAGGCAGTGGGCGCCGCTAGATTAAACCAATAGTTATAAGTTGAGTTGTTAAACTCATCTAACTAACAAAGGGCAAGTTTTGGGGTAAAGGGATGTTTTAACTAATAAGCCCTCCTTAGAATGGTTTCCTACACCTTTGGGAAGTCTTTGTGAATCTCGTGATACGCACAGTTCCCTGCATTTGTTTTTTGCGTTCGTTCTATTTGCTTAATTTTGACAAGGTTGGGTATTAACCATTAAAGAATGTGTTACACTGACGTTAGTTCACTAATATGGCAAGGTATCGAACGTCAGATAGTAAACCGCCTAAGACCGCTGCCAGAAATCTTATGGGCAGCAATATAGCTTACGGTGAAATAGTTTCTTTGGGGTTGTGGGATACCCAGAAATGAAAACTGAAGCCTTTCACCTTTCGGCAGCCCTCTCCCCACTGCATTCTGCCTCCCTTTGTGTCCAAACAGCCCCCATTTTTGCACTATGATTACAAGAGTGAGATTTCAAAGTCCAGTCCCATGTTCCATCTACCCACCCCGCTTGATCGTGCCAGAGGGAACAGTTATGTTCCTGCTCAATAATGGTCGGTCACCTTTGAAAGCATTTCTGTATGGGGCGATACTTCATGTAAGTACCTCAAACTGAGGTGATTGACATCTGAAGGGAGATGGACTGGCTGAATAGCCTGAAGAAAATAGGATTTAATAGAAGGTCGGTGTCATGGAGTTTAAGGTTGGCCTACTGTACAGGAACAATAAGCCGTTTCAGGTGTAAACTTATCAGTTGTCCTCTCTTGCAGTTACTCTGGACTAGTGGCCTTTTCGTAATTGTGCAGGGCTGATTTTTCTTAGTTTTAAGTCAGACAGTACAGTATTAAAGATATACCCAATTGCCGGATGGATGATAAAATACTATTTAAGTACAAATGGTGTACCGTAAAAAATTCAATCTTACCCGTTGTATGAAACAGAATGTCTTGAGCCCAAAGAAAATAATAATCCAATTAAATTCCATATGAAGAGAGTAGAAACGGCACAAAGAGAAAGGAAGGCGGCGTGTGAACATGTTTAAGAGCCATTTATTCGAGTGTCCAATCCCCACAAAAGTGATTTAAAAACACTCCCCTTTTCTGCATTCCACCAGTCTCACCTCTGCCCCTTATATCCCAGTCTGATACCACCACTTGGTTTCTTATCTAAACCTTCGTTGTAACGTCCGTCAGGAATTCTTTAAGCCATGGGATTGCCCTTTGCTAAAACCTTGGCCTAGCTGTTTATAAAATAGTAAATATTTGCAAAGGATCCTAAAGCCAATTTTGCCGGTAATATTTGTTTTTGGTGAGTGCGAATTATCTTGCCTTGGCCTGGATGACCAACAATGATTAGAACTGAAAGGCACCATTTATCACTGCCGTAAAGGCCCTATCTCAGTTTCAGTCTAGGAACTGCCACGATTGAACGTCCAAAATCGGAATTGAAAAGACGGTCCCTGTGGATCAGAGACTTCACATGTTTGTTACGTTTGTTAAGCACTAGTCTAGCTGTACATACAGTGATGTACACTGAAAGACATGTTGCCACATGTTTTGGGCTGAGGCATACAAAATACACAGACCCGCACAGTGTAGCTCGTGTTAATAGTACATTCCTGCATTTTGTAGAACATCCCTTCACCTTTAACCCTCCAAATGTCACATGCTAAAGGTTACAAGGTGGTGACGCACCGGTACAACCAATCAAATTTCTGAATTTGGGGGTGGTAGGCGGGTATTTCCAATGACGTCATCGCTCTTTCAGCTGTCGATTGCCGTTTTTGGCCTGAGGCACGGCAAGCAAGTTAGGGGACAGGATGTATGGGAAGAAAGCATACATTGCATGCAGGTGCATAGTATATAATACAGTGTGAAAATGCTGCAATCATACGTTAACAGGTTAATGAGATCTCATTTTTGGGTCACAAATACAGCCTTTAAAGACCGCTCACTTTAATATTGAATGGAAAAAATAATAATTGTCAAAGGTGGGGTTACCAGACGTCGGCTTTCACCCAGATATGTCCCCTTTTTACTGGTTCGCGCTGAGGTCCAGGCGGATTTGTAAAATTGCCCACAATACCCGGATTTTATGTATTTCTCACATGATCCGACAGGTTTTCCCTAATTTTTCTTTGCCTGCTAAATATTTTGAAAGTTTTACTCATCGTATTATAGGCCTGGGGCCTGACCAATTAATATGCCGATGCCGTGAATAAAACTAACAGTATTCTACCTTGTATTTCTTCACAAATTCAAGGACTATATAGATTCCACGTCCCACATTTGCAAATTGTACTACTGTACTTCACTTGTAGCGACAGCAAAATGCATCCTGCGTGCCTACCTACGGTGTCTGCTAGGCCTACCTCCATACTGGACAGCACTGTCTGACAGGCGTGTGTTCCGAGACAGGGAAGGTACACACCACACAAGGTATGACAAATCTGTGCACAAAGTTGCCGGTAGCATAGGCACTAGGGGAGGGGATGCACCTAACTTTAGACCACTCCCCCAGAACGGCAATCCATGTCCTCCTTTCCAGAAAATAAATATGGGACCTACAAAAGTGCAGGTGTCTCAAAATACTGTACCCGACAGAACAATTTCCGTAGAATGCTCTGCACTGTAGCATCTGGAAAGTGTACTTGGACAAGTTGGACTCATTTGTTTGCAGGCTTGTTGACGGCCAGTAAAGTTGCGTTGGCAGCAACAGCTCAGTTGAGACGTGGGCTGAGAAGTACGCCTACTGCTCTCCCCTGTGCAGATGTATTCACTAATGTGCTTAAAAATAACAGCTGGTTTGGGCGGGTGGTAAATGCTCAAATACCTAAATTTTGTGGACAATCTACTTGACCTCTATTTAACACGGTCCGCCGCTTATATGGGGCCGGGGAGACGGCTATGGAACAGGCCATAAACATTTAGATGAAGTATTAGCCAAATGTAGGCATCTGGTGTAATTTTCATTTACTGAATTCCTTTATGCGGTCCTAATATGGTACAGGATATCAAAAGTTATTGCACTGGTAGGACAAGGACATTTCCTTTTCAGAGGTTGTCCTTCATAACGTGCAAATGAGTTTCTCCATGGGGACCGCGTGTTTGGTCTAGTGGTAGAGCATCCGCCTCTCACGCGGGAGTCCCGGGTTCGATTCCCAGGTCGAGTCAT
>WURT03660438.1:0-18223 GCA_009936505.3 Holothuria glaberrima
CAAGAAAATTTTTGGATTTACAACCCCTCAGATGGCCGGAAACGACACTTCCCGAGTGTTCTAAGTGTTCTAAGCTGTATGTACCCAGCCTTGAAATATGGATCTCATGTCTGCACTTGGAAGATATTGGAGGGCTGAACATACCTTGAGCCCCCCCCCCCCGGTTCCGCCGCCACTGATCGGTTGGCGCGGAGCGTACGAAGAGAATTTTGGTCAAAAATACCCCCAGATCACCGGAAATGGCCTTTTCCGTGCTTTGCAACGTGACACTATGACAACCAGTGTTTTCTAAAAATAGGCGTATTGTAAGAAATTCTAGAAAAAGGTTAAGTGTTCTGATTTCCGGATCTAGTCAGTAGTACTATCTAAGCTGAGTGCCACGAACAGTTGACGAGGAGTGTAGAAAATTTTGGCCAAAAAAAACCCCAGATCACTGGAAATGGCCCTTTCCAGGTTTTGCAAGGTGATACTGTGACAACTGTCAGAAGTATTTCCTAAAAAAATAAATAGGCCTATTGTAAAAAGTCTAGAAAAAGGTAAAGTTTTCTGATTTCCGGATCTGCCTGGTTAATTTCATGGGGGGATATAGTGTACAGTATCCTCCATCCAATTTCATGGGGGATATATCCCCCATCCCCCATGGATCGCCGCCCGTGAGTGGGTCCATTATTGACACCAGGGGTCAAGCAAACTTATGGTGCCCCACACATTGCCTGGCAATTTGGCATTAACGATGAAAACAGTACCAAATATTGCGGCATAACAATTGGGGCCTCATGGGGGAGATACCTCTGTCCACTTTCACTACGCGACTGTCAAAATCCAGTCCCTTACCCTGCCGTGCAAAGATATAAACTGTGCTTTAGAAGGCCCGTTTCGATACCAGAACCTAAGTTATATGAAAATCAAACAAACGCGTAGGATGCTGGGAGCTTGGGGGATACATTTAAACCCTTCCCCTGTCAAAAATGTGCGTAGCAGAAGTATACTTCCGCCCCCAGGGCAGAGACCCCTCCCCGTAGACACCCCCAGGACGGCGGTCTGAAACAACGCTTAGCCCCCGATGAGAAAAGCTTCCTACGCCTATGGGATCAAGAGCATAACCACTGTAGTCCTGAAACACCTGCGATTATAAAAAAAATGGTGAGATGGCATAGAAAAAAGTACGTATAAAGCATCACTTACCACCGAATACACGTCCAACCTTTGAGGTATCTACGTTTTCCAGCTGGGGGTTTAGCTTTAAGTTAACTGTCTTTAAAATCAAGAGTGTTCAACGATGAGAGAATGTCATCTCGATTGGAGAAAGACTAACAACAGTGAATAATGTACGGTATATCACTATACTGAACACATCTCCCGAGATGCAGTGGATTAACGCACCTTTTCCGGTCAGCCGTGTCGACCAAATGGTCACGTGATCAAGTTATCTTTTCTTTGGGACTTAAACTTGTCAAAAACAATCGTTATGAGTTGCCAGTTCTGTCGTTTAATAAACGGATGACCATCAGTATTTTAATCATGGATGATGTATCTGTGTTAATCATCCATAGAAAGCGGAGAAAGTTTTACTCCTAACGGCTTTTGGAATCCTTTCAAAATAATTGATACACGCTAGCGGTGCTCAAAGGGTTTAGTCTGGGGTTTAAGCTTGACAGTAGAACAATAAGAAGGATAGAAGATGTGTGACCCCTCTGCGTCTCCCTTGTAGCTCTTCTTCCATTGTTGATAAAATAAATTCTTTTCATTGAAATCACAACAAGGTGAATATTTCTCTTTCAATCTCTTTATTCAAGGCGGTTGGTTGACTACCGGTCAAGGCAATGTGAGATTTTACAAATAATAAGAGCGTAAAAGGTGTGATAAAATAGGCCTAACACTGGGTTAGTATGGTCAACTAATCAATATACATTGTGTACTTAAAATTCCATAGGGAACGTACGTTATGAATGAAAACGGTTTGAAAGAATAATATTTTGTTGAACGGTTGAAAAGTGCTAAAGGCATATTGCATTCCAGTTTTTTGATCGAAGATTGCCAGTACTTACTGCTTTCATTCCGGATCTCTTTGATGATCAGAAAACTTTTGAACCCCCTTCTTTGACTCTGATAAGTTGTTAAGTTTTACTGAAATGTGTTCAAAACCTGGATCTGGGAAATATCAAAAAGGAAAATGGATAATAAGACTAACTCGTAACTACTCGTCAAAGGAAAATATTAATTATAATGAAAGATTAATAATAATGAATGAGGTTGTGAGAAAGTCAACAAATTTTCCCTTGAGGGTAACGCACCACCAAGTATTTCTTTATTAATTGACTTGCACACTAAATAAGTTTGGTCCATGGCGATGCCTTTGAAAACTTGTATAACGTTTTCAATAAGGCAAATACCCACTTGAAATATCATAATATGAAAGCTTTTAAGTAGGCATCTCATACTGTTATCAGATTTCATTGTGTGCTATGACCGTTAATATTTTGAGCTATGAGAGCCTTTATGACAGGATAGTGATTTCCCGCTTTGGACGTTTCACTGAGAATATGATATTTCGCACATCGGAAGGATGAAATTCCATGAGAAACTGGGAGATACTTCATGTAAGGTTCCCTCAAACTGAGGTGATAGACAACTGAAGGGAGATGAATAGGCTGAACAGCCTGAAGTGAATAGGATTAGTGGGGTCTACTATTCACTTCAGTTTGAGGTTGGCTTACATGGAACATACACCTGGAAATGGATGTAGTACCTTCAATTTCCTTCAATTTAAATAATGAAAATGGGTTGACAAAGGAAAAAAGAATTCTAACAGTTAAGATTACGATTACAGTTGGACAAGTAAAGGTATGTAGCTTGAAAAACATCCCGCCAGAAATAGTTGGTGACTTGTAAGCTGGCGAGCTTAATAAAATAGTCACCGTTAGTTGCAAGTTAATTTTAATGAATGAATTCTTGAGTTTATTTGCTACATTTACATTGCAAACAGTGGCGTAGCCAGAATTTCTTTTTAGGGGGAAAGGCTTTTTCAAAAGGGGGAAACCAAAATGTCTGCCCGACACCTTCCTGAAAAACACACACAAACACACACACGCACGCCTACATGTACAAATAATATAATGCATGGTAACGGAAACGATTTTCTTGCTATGATCTTACCATTCCTATTAATTGCCACGCTGGTCATACTCACCATAGTTTGTATCTATAATGTAAATGTCGTATTTGCGTCTGTCATAGAAAACCTCTCCTTTTTTAACATACCGCTTGGAATTATTTTGGGGGCAAGAACGTGCTACAAAAAAATTTGAGGGCATTGCCCCTCCCTCTATGGCTACACCACAGATTACAAATGGTGTACATAGGCTGCTTTCAAAAAGATGGTCCTGGCTTACAGTAGGAACCCATATTAGTTATCATTGTGGAGGAATATTCTTGAATTGCTTTTGCGCCACTTACATCTTAAAAACAAAAGAGCGAAATTCACTCCAAAAAGAGTGTGCTGAGGGACCACTCCTAGTAAGAGTTAATTTCATCCAGAGCGGAGTGAAAATTCACTCCAAATAGAGTGATATTTCATTCCATGTGGGTGAAGTATTGCCCTATTTGGGGTGAATTTCCACTCCACTCCGGGTAAAATTTTAGAGTGTAGAATCATAACTCAAGAAATGCAACTTTATCACTGTTTTATGGTGAAACGAGGGCAAGAACGGAAGAAAAGGCTGTCATAAAGATGGACTCTCTGTCCATGTCCTAAATTTAATATCATGTAGGCCTACTTGAGTGAGGTTGGAATCAAGATTGCAAGCTGTCTACATTTCTTTCTTCTAACGAATTATGAAAGAGAAATGTTTGAGTTAAATTCACAAGGGCGGTACAGGTATGAGTTTCTCTATACGATCTGATGACAGTTTTCAATGAATTTCCGCGCTCATTATTTAACTTCTTAGTGATAAAAAATGGTGCAAGCTAGATCATGCGCTGGAAAATATTGGATACGAGGACAGCGACCCATTTCCAAATAACAATTACAGAGGATTGTGGTATGGAGTTTTGATATGCATCGTTTTTGTCAATGGAATTTTACTGTGGCCATAAAACGACGCAGACCATAACTCTATCCCACAATCCATTGCAATTTTGAAAAAGGGTCTATGCCCATTACTTCACAGGGTTCTGGCAACAGGTACTTCAAGGCAACTAGGTCGGGGGGGACTATGACCTTGAAAGAAGAGGTTGAAAACCTTGGAGATAACGATTATGACTATTTTCCTCAATTCGTGTTTCTTTTCCAATGATTATTGTGAACTATACTCCCTATACTCTTTCTCTACAAAGAAATAGGTCCATGCGAACTACAGAAATGGTTCACCAA
The DNA here is from genome assembly GCA_009936505.3 of Holothuria glaberrima. Taxonomy (NCBI): domain Eukaryota; kingdom Metazoa; phylum Echinodermata; class Holothuroidea; order Aspidochirotida; family Holothuriidae; genus Holothuria; species Holothuria glaberrima. Next base: position 4,373 of record WURT03660438.1, read on the forward strand.
CATAGTACTCAGTGCTTGAAGAAGAGTAAACTAACAACGACTGGGCTGTCATTCATTTAGTTTGCTAACATCACTGCAATTGTTCTGTCGAGTTTCTTTCCGCGAGCTAATTACCAAAGAGTACAAAAGAATGGCTTTTTGGCCCCGAGGTGTTTTTCAAGCTTCTTTCTATGCAATCAATTGGCCGTTTAAGGTTGGAATCTGATAGTCGCGGGGAGGATACCAACACCTTAAGCCGATGAACTTGAATAGGGGTTTTGGAATTAGAGGAATAGCAAGGGTGCAAAGTAAGACAGACCGAAGAAGCTAGAGGTGCTAAACCCATCAGATGGCGGCGAGGAAGAGATGAGAATGTTGGCAGAAGGATTTAGTGTTCTTTCATCCACAAGGATTTGAAAGCATGGAGTAACTAGGATGATCGTAATGTTGTTATCTTGTCTATAGCCATATACGGCCTCGAAAGCACCGACGTCCCGCCTACGGTCACATCCCACGAATTTCGAGCTGGAAATCGGACCAAAAGCTTGGGGAATAAGGCTTGTGTTGACGATCGTTTGCAATGTGTTTACTAGTAGCCCACCATAGTTTCAATTAGAAATGGGATTTGGGCCAAGACACAAATCTTCCTTGGCCGAAGGGAGTTTAAATGGTTTTATTTTCAAAGAAAGATCGGTAAAATATTACTAGGAATCGAAGAGACGAAAATGTTTAAACAGCAAGCCACCCACGAAGGGGATATGCCAATCATTCTGGCAGATTCGGGCTCATTAACACCCCTTGAGTAGTCTGTCTGTTACGGCTTAAAGACGGGCACTCATCATCCCAAATTTCATTTTTGGTGTGAGGATATCAAAATTCTCAGTGGGTGACTACTCTTCAATTGTTTGGTATTACAGCAAAGTTTTAAAATTCAAAGGATGCAGAGTAGCCCACATTCCTTACAAGGAAGAGAGTTCTCAGATGACACATTACAGCCTTGAATGCTCACTAAGATAAAGTAGCTTTGCGGCGTCTGCATGCACAAGGAGGAGCTTTACAAAGTTATGGAAGGAGCTACAAATGACTGGAGTCCAGCTGCCTGAAATGACACGTGATTAGTTGGGAGATTGGAACCTACTGGAATGACGAGATTACCCTTCACGAGACCCTTCCGTAATGGAAGGTACACTCAGTTACCTCTTTCCGGACCGTGGATTAAATTTCTGTCCGCTATGTCAGTTAGTTATAGCTCTTCCTCCAGTGTAAAACAAAAAGTATGTTTCCTGCATGTCCCAGACAAAACTGCAGTAATAGTCTGGTACCCGAAAATATCGGGTTCAAGTCCATATGCTGCTCAGTACGTAGGTTATCTGTGTGTAATTGCAATACTTCTACAATTTGACTAGTCAATGCAAAGGCCTGCACTGTATCATCACACTCTTCGATTTACACACACAATGACCAATCAGAGTAAAGCTATTGTTTTATTTTATGCCAATCAAAGTGCCTGAATAGAGATACCCGGGGGAAGTTGTAAATATGTCTTTGGTGATGCAACAGATCCAGGTCTACCATAGTTATGATCACATTCCTTGCAGAGGGAACCAAGGCACTCATTCTCCATGCATAAGATTAGAAAATTTAGAGTCGTTTCATGATTCACATGGGAAAAAATACAACGCCACAAGCTGACACAAAACGTCTGTATTTTTGGGTTATTTTACAACGTAACGGCATGTGACCTATGACTTTGCATATGTAACACGTAACCTCATTTACATATGAATATATCTATGCTCAGGGGCGTCGATTTGATTTTGGAAGTGGGGGGGCATCTGGTCTAAAACTTCTCTCCTATCCTGGTGAGGAGTCTAAGAGGAGGGAGCCCCGGATGCAAAATGGTGCCAAATGTTTCAATATTTGGGGTTACTATGAAAACTGGGGGTCTACTTCATTGCCCAAAGGAAAAACCGCATGCAGGCTCAGCCAGGGGGTGGTGCTTGGATTTGCCGACATGAAGGCCAGCTACTCTAAGCCCCGACAGATTCAATGGGTTGCCGAAATGATACCGAACTCAAAATATTAGGCGCGCAAAGCGCGCCGAAAAAAATTGGGGTTATATTGAAAAGGATTTAATATTTTTGTTTTCATTAAGAAAAGTTGAAAAAGTTTGGTTTTTATTGAAAAATCTGCCCTAGTTAAGAGCACACCAAGAGATTTGATGGGGCGACTACTTGATCTTCGTCGGGGAGTACATTCTTCTTCTCACCCATTTAGGCTCCCACCTTTAACGATGAATAAATTCAATATGTCTGAAATGGCGGGCGTTGCAGCTAGACAGAAATGAAGATGAAAGCGCGCGTAGCACGCGAAAATTTTGTGAAGTTATAGAAAGAATTGTTACAGAACTTACTGCCTACGGACCTGATAAAGAGCCATGTGGAATACTTTCTGAGCATATCTATGTCTCCACCACTACTCACCTACATGTAGTTTTTTGGTTACCTTACTTTTAAGTTTCAGGTCACATAAAGTGAGGGGACAAATGTGTTAGCGTCCCCTCCTCTCAAAAAAGTGGAAGGTACATGCCCCCCGTCCCCCCAAATTGACGCCCATGTCTATGCTGCATGTATAACCCAAGTTTGTTTACAATTGGTCATTGGGCCAAAGAGATCACGGCCGGGATATCTGGAAACGCAAAAATGTCGGTGAACAAAGAGTTTATACTGTAAAGACTTCGGTATCATACAATTTATAGCGTGAAAGTATCCTTCCACCTCATTAACATATTACGGCACCCATGTAGCCTCTAAGATCCACATTTGGTGGTTATTGGTTGCTGCATCGAAGAGTTACAGACAACTCAAAAAGTGTGCACTCTTGCAAAATAAATAACACACGCGCACACATGTATACAGAAGCACATCGAAAGCTGCAACCAAAAGGTCTTTCCTGACGGACCACCTAAACACTGAATTTTTTTAAAAAATAACTTTTTATTAAAATTAGAAACTTGGTTGTTTCTTAAATTGAAAATGCAGCCACCCAATAAAACATTATGGTATGATGTAGCTGTATACCTGGGTATCCTAATTCTTAAATGGTTCATTTTAGTCATGTGACATATTTTAGCCAAATTGCAAAACTCATGCAGAATAACTCCATGTTTTATCTAAATTATGCAATTTTTATGTTCTGAAATACTAAAAAATGAAATTTTCAGGGGAAATATAAGGGGAAAGTTTTGAGTTTCAATTGATGTTTCTTGAATTAAGGTCGGGTTGACAAATTTTTCCCTTTAAAGTAGGACATTATTCGTTTGTTCTGCTTGTTTAACAGTTAGAGACTCGATATAAGGGCCTACCATGAACCAAAGCACTCTTGCATTATCCATATTCAAAATGTCTATAACTCTGCATGTCTGAATACAGCATGGAATAATCATTGGTCTGCTTGAGACATCTTTTTTAAATTTAAATTTGCTGCGTATTCGGTAAACTTATATTGACGCTTTGGGTACCAGTAAACGAGTGACGACCGAAAATGGGACAATTACACCCAATGGAGTCAATCACAACGAGGATGAGGGGGACATGTCCCGGCTGGCGTACCTCAACCGCATTGTGGCAACCATGCATTTATTCGTTTAGACGTATGTATATATGCTTGTTTGCTTGTAGGTCAGTCCTATACATCATTTTTAAGTTTTCCCCTCCCCACCCCACCCAGCTGTCTCACTGTCTCGTATAAAAAACTGTAGCCAGTAGGCCTACCTATAAGTTTTCTATATTCATTGCTACTGAAAGTCAGAGTACCGTTGTAGGCCTACTTTTATACAAGGGACCCAAACAATAACGGGTAACTCTGCTTGCCATCTTTCATCAATTAACTGTTATTGCCAGTTTTAGGGGATATCACTCAGGGCGAGCAGCGGACAGTCAGAAAGCCATAGACAGATAGAGCGTGTTCAGTCTTTAGCTTTCCCTCATCTAATAATTTCTTTTCTAGGGGTGTGAAGGATCAGTTCGCGGATTAAGATTAAGATCTTTCCAAGACACGGACCTGCTTGAGCAAATGGATTCAAGTGGTTTCTAGGGGCCACTCCTGGAATGCCAATCATGGTCGGTCACCTCTTACACACCGCCCGATCCTTGAGGATACTAAATCCGAACCAAAGAAGTTTGGCAAATATATACATCGCTCTTCTGGAAACCTTAGAGAAATCTTGTACCAGATGATAATAGTGTTTAACTGTTATCATTGTACGATAAATCTTGACTTTGTACGTAAGAAGACGAAGGTATTCAAGCGTAGGCAAAATTGGGCGGACTTTTACAGGACTCACAACGTTTTCCACAAAGACAAGCCCTCAAAACTCCAAAAACAGGTCTACACGAATTACAGTCTAATTTTTTCGTTACGTCACAAATGTAAAATCTGCGTTGACTTCATCTTTACACCGTAGAAGCATAGCAAATATTTCCCATATAATACAAGATTATCGTATGCTGGACTTGCCTACGTAGCAGGCTATGCGGCATATTCCTTATTGAGTCATATCCCTTTGGGAAGCTCAGGAGTTGACCAAACAGAGTTCGCTCCGCGCGGTAATGTTGGGTATGATGAAACCAAAAGAGACCACAGACGAAGAGGTTAGGCCCAGTACTATTACTCAACGCGAGCATGAGTAACCTCCAAAAAACTGTTGTGTTTAACTGAAATTTCTTTGACGCAGGGCTCTAGATGTTAAACCACACTACAAAGAATAATTTAACACAAACTATTAGAAGGAAATCTTAAACTTCGATTATTCTAAAGGCTAATTGTATCTGCCGGGGCAGTTCAACCTATACAGCTTCAAAAAACAACGTGAAGGGACGAAAAAGGAGGAATAGAGGAATGTTTTAAATTCCACGATGCAAAATCGAGTAAAACCATTACTGAAAGTGTCTTTTAAATATCCTTTTTTGGCTAGTTTCACGCGCACCTACCTTTTTTCTCAAACTCACTTTTGTTAATAACCCATGCAGAACATATCTACCGTCAGACCGTGGCTTTGAACCCCGCAACAGGCGTCCTGTGCGGCTTTCCTCTTCGTTGGGTTTACATCAACCCTAATGTTCCCCATGACGAAATTTCACCTGGCATGGGCGTGTATCATGGGGGCAAACGTCCTAACTCTTAGGAAAGGAAGCAACTTACTTAACAAGCCCACAATTTAAAAAAAAAATATGAAAAATGGAGTGTTACGTATTGAAGGCTAGAGTCACAGTACCTTGTGTCAAATGAACACATATCGTGTGTTTTTGTAGGTTTAGAGGCTCTCGGAACTTGCTTTCAGAAGACTTGCCTGAAATATTAAGCGATTAATAAAGCTCCAATGGGTATTTATAACCTTCAAATTTGCAACACTTCCAGGGGCTACCGAGGGCTAGTGGATACAACGCCTTCTGTTCAAAGCGGTGATGCATGTTGGACCCCCGGCCCTCTGGAAACGAATTCATGCCTTTACTGGCTATGCGCGATAGTGGTCAACATGTAATTACGCATTTGCCTTCTGAGAATGTGTATACTAACCCGGTTAATACTTTTCCTATTCGGGGGGGGGGGTACACCCCTGACGAGTGACCCCAGAATCCCCAACCTCCACTGGGTTCCTCTCTGTCTGCGCTAGGGTGCTCCTCCTCCTCGTTTGCAATGTTAACTATATTGAGACCAGCTTTTAAAGGGTGATCAAGTAACAATCAGACAATGCTCCGCAGTTTGTTACAGCAAGGAGGTTCTACAAGGACCTCCTTGGTTGAACTATATAAGAACATATGACCAAATATGGACAACATGGAGTATCCTGTATGTTTTGTGTACACCATTGGTGGCGTCAGGTTTGCTCGATGGGCGGGGAGGGGCAAGTTTCCTGACCAGGGCGCTAGAGATCTGAAGCCCTGACAACGGTGACGAGTCACCCAAAGGACAGCAGAGCCCCATAAAGTTAACGCCCAGGTCCAATCATGTTGAAATTGTGAGCTTAAACAACTCTGCCTATCAAAAGGCCCTCACCGACAACCACCAAATCCTCACATTTTGTTTTATAATGTGTCGCATTCTTGTCTCGCGAGACATTATCATGCATGATATCGTGTGTGGATTGGGTGCCGACAAACAGCCAGGTGGCTACATCTTTGACAAGCTAAGTAGCGTGAAAACTGATGCATCTAGTGTGTGGGCGACAACTAATATTTGCATGAATATGCATTTCAACATGGAATTAATTGGCGCTCAACATGGAAACTCCTCTTTTCGTTGCACGCACTTCCATGGTACCAGGGTCTTATACATAGTTCATATAGCGTTCCAGGGAGGTGTTATTCTCCCTTCTTTGTCAAAACAAGATTAACTCCAAATAATTGACTGTTGACATTGTGACTCATTAATCGACAACAAGAGTAAAGACTCGCATCTTCAAATTGCTCCTTGACAAAACGTCGATAACCGCAAGACGTAGCCGTATTGAATGTATAGACACAATGCCGGTCAACGATGACCGCTAAAAGCATTATCATGATTACCATTAAAGATTTAAAGAAAATAAAAGTCTTCCTTGTATCCTATTAAGTTACTCGAAAGAGACTACATTGGAACTGCATGGCCTCCTTAAAGTGAAGTCTTTAGTTTTCTTTGGTTTAGTTATTCTGTGGGTTTTGAAACCCATCATAAGCTTCAATTAGATTGTGAATGACCATCATCAAGCAAGATCACATTTTCTTTCAACTTGTGTTTGTAGAATTGTACATTGACTTGCTTGAGGTGATTGTTTCAAGTCCGTGTTGTCCGTTGGCCCGAAAATCACGTTAGTGAAATGCCAGTCTCTGTCATGTGTCCTATGCTAGGCCCTTATTAGGAGTAGCCGAGATGACAGGGAAAAAGGAATCACTTCCCGAGACTCGGCTCCATTTATGGAAGGGCCTACCCGAACTCCTCGACGATCCTTCCCTCAAGTTCCTTCATGATACACTGCCTGGCTGCTATGTAGAACCAGGGGCGTCGATTTGGGGGACGGGGGCATATGTCCCCTCCACTTTATTGAGAGGAGGGGACACTAACACATTTGCCCCTTCCAACTTGTTGTCACCTGAAACTAGAAAGTGAGGTAACTAAAACACTACATGTAGGCGAGTAGTGGTGAAGACATAGATATGCTCAGAAGGTAAGGTATTCCACGTGGCTCTTTATCAGGCCCGTAGGCAGTAAGTTCTGTCACAATTCTTTCTGTAACTTCAAAAAAAAATTTGCGCGCTACGAGCACTTTCATCTTCTGTTCTATCTAGCTGTAACACCCGTTTCGCGCCTTATATTTGTGGTCAACATCATTTCGGCAACCCATTGCATCTATCAGGGCTTAGAGTAGCTGGCCCCAGTCAGGGCGCTTGACCCCCATGTCGGCAAATCAAAGCACCACCCATAGTTGAGCCTGTATGCAGTTTTTCGTTTGAATAATGAAGTATACCCCCAATTTTCATAGTAACCCCATATATTGAAACATTTGGCGCCATTTTGCATCGGGGTACCCTCCTCTTATAGACTCCTCACCAGAACATGAGAGAAGTTTTAGTTCAGATGCTCCCCCCTCCCCACTTCCAAAATCAAATCGACGCCCTTGTGTAAAACGAGATTAGAATTGTAAAATCAAACTTTCCTCAATCTAACCTTTCACCAAGGAAATCAAAGTGCAACATGACCGAAAGAGAAAATTTCGCTGGTCGGAATGTAAAGTCGGTTTTCATTTGGTTACTTGTGTAAAGTGTTCCTTTGAGGTATACTCAACTTACTAAAATAATGTTAAGACTGGATCAAACCAAAATGGAACGAAAACTAAGAAATTGTCACAAAAGGAAAGGAAGACTCCTAAACACTAACGGCAAACGCACTTTTTGTAAAATCTGAACATCCGTAGCCGAAGGGTGGAAAATCACCATACTCCCAAAAGGAGTGTGTCACAGAAGGGACACCAAACTGAACGCGGCTAACTGCTCGGTCAGCCTTCAGACCTCTGCATCATGGGTCTATCATGCGTAGCTCTGTCCTATCAGCCTATAGGCTGACTGAAAGGAACAGATAAGGCACATCATTGTATAGTCAACGTGCTGACACACTATCTGCCTACAGAAGTAATCTGCCCATATGGGCAGGGGAGACGGACCGATTTAGGTTCACGAAGAGATCAAAAGACAGCGTTTAAATTAGACGGAACTCAAAAAGAAGGCGCTCTACCGTTTTATCAACGTAGAATTTCTGCCCTGGCCGTGGCTTCTAAAGACCTAGTTAGAAGTGATGGTCAGCATTTTGACGACACACTGTCCATAAGGTAACACTGTACACTGAAAGGCAATAAGAATAAGTCTCAATCTTCTTTTGACCATAAGATAATATTAACAAATCTCCTCTCTTTCCCCTAGTAAGTGCCTTTCGTGATGTTTCTGTACGTACGTAGTGCACATTAAATATAATCCAGAGTCATTCTGTATAAATTTAACAATACAGTAACGAAATGTCACATGATTAAAACGAGCCATTCATGTTTGAGGATATCAGCAGGGTATACTATTTCAGGTTGGGAAGACTGTATTTTACTCCTAGACCGTTCAACAATCTGCCATGACAACTACGAGTAAGTATGCAAGCCTATTGAGTATTATTGTGGCGTTTCAGAATTATTCCGGGATGTAGTTAGTTAGTTAGATGGGGTTTTACGCCTCAACTTATAACCTCTTGGTTTATTCCGGGATGTAAGAAAATCCTCACATAAATTCCATAAATCTATACACCGTCATTATTCATTCAGATGTGATTGTTTGGGCATTTCCTCTAAGTTACAGAAATGTGAAAATATTTCGTACAGTCCATTTCCATAAAGGAGGCTGCTTTGTTCATCTGTAAAATCAGCATTATGCGTATTTTCTGTTCCAGGACGTAGAAATGAAGCTAAGCATGCAGCGTCAGCTAGACAGTGTGAGTTAAACGGGTAAATGGAAATATATAACACAGATGTATAGCTTTCATATAGCCAGGTCCTTTGACCGTAACTGCATACTACGAAGCCTATCATGCAATTAATAATGACGTCATGCGCAGGGTAAACAAGGTGTAGCCAGGGCCAGAGTTGCTGTCGCAACTCCACGTCTAAATGCCGGTTCATAATTCCACATTTTCAAGCGCTATAACGCTGTTAAGAACCACAAACATAGTCATCCCTACTACCTCTGCTCCAATCACAGACAGCTCAGAGTTGAACAGGGTTCAAAGTACATTTCACCCTGCCGCTTAACTGGTAACGCAGGAAGCGTACTACCAAATCAAGATGATTCATAAAACTTTTCCTTGGTTGGATGCCACTAGATGTCATTGGTGATACTGCCCGTAGCTCAGCTCCTACAAGTGAATTTTCCATACTTTCTTGTATGCGCCAGATAAATTAAAGTTGGCCGAGCCTTCCTGAGCATTTTATACATAAGTTACATAAATCGTGACAACTCCTGATACATCGGCCTTAAACTCGGTCAAGATGGGACACATCTTCACAACAAAATGCCTAGAAAACACTTCTGGGACGGGACATTCGTCCGAACAGCAGCCACAATCGCTAAAAAAGCCGTAGATGAGAGAGAAGAGAATACCACACTTTAGAATATCGCCATTTCCTTGACTTATCGCAATAATTTTCAGCAAAACTTTACAAGTGGCCATGTGTGCCACCCCACCCCCCCCAAAAAAAATTAACAACAACTTTTTTAAGGGCAATTGATTCCAAAATATTTGAAAAAGTTTCCGTTCAAGGGAAAAACTGCGTTTGTGGTGCAAAAATTTTCATATCTTGAAAAGCATGAGTTAAGGTACAGAATGATAGGCAAGCAGGTCTGTTGACGTGTAATAAATTCAGTTGTTCTACTCAACAGAGCTAGATTAAGATCCTCTAATCAAAACTCCGTTGGAATTATTTGAATATCGTTTACTGTTTTCGAGATATATCTCTCCAAAGTTTGACCATTTGTTGGAATTGTTCATTAGCTATGCAAAAATATGATGTGGAGTGTTGTACAAGGTCTGTATTTCTTTTGTTATACCTTTATAAATTAACTTTTAATTACTTAATAGCCAGATACCTTTTGATGTTTAATGTGGAAACTTTCAAAGAACTAAAATAGCTACTTCCAAAATTAACCCCTCGGGGCATCCCAAAATTCCAGCTGTCCTTGGAATGAAGGCTAAACTAACAAAGGATAACATTACACCCAGTTGACAGGTCCCTCTCTGTACGTCACAAATTTGCATAAGTAGTCATGTTTATTCATGATGTAGGTGAAAAACAGTAATTGTCTTATAAAATGGTCAATATTTGATGGATTTTAATGAGAATTGGGGCTATTTTTATCATTTTTAATGCTTTTTACACCAAATAGGCAAGCATCACATGTACATGTCTATAGACCTTTAGGGCGTAATGTTTTCACAGAGAGGAATTCAGTTACTTGCAGCTCAAGAATAATTCCCTCTCACAATTTCAGATGATGCAACAACCATAATTTGTGTTATGCATTATATTTTGGAAAGATAAAATGATTAAGTTTATCTGTGAGATTGAATGATTTAATATATAATGAAAATAGCTACTCCCGTTTTATGCCAATTTCGTGTGGTCTCAACTCAATATTTCTCTAATGTACGGTACTGTACAATTTGCACCCTGGTAGGTGACCAACTATAGATGGCGTTAGTTTGGTTTTGATGAAGTCTGTAGCGATGTGTTTTGTCTGTGAAGTGAAATGGCAAATAAAAGTAGGTAAAGCGAGGATTTGTCTGTGGTGAGGTGAAAAACGCTGAATAGTAGACCAGCCGGTGGACATTAGTGAAGGCATGAAGCCACATCTACAATCACGAAAGGTAGATCAATGTTGCCAGACAATCTTAATACAACCTCTCTCCTAGACTTTGCGAAGTCTTTCTCGGCGATATCACTCCTTCTCTTATGTTTTTAACGTTTCAATGTCAATAACAATTTGCATCCATTTGATAAGCGATCAAATTGCCCGAGCAGACTCTACAGAGTCTACCGTCTCTCCCGCAGCAAGGATGTCGCTCTTCATATATGCAGGTACAACTTATGTGACTTACTAATAAAGGTAGGGTTCACTTCAACGCGAATACAAGAACACCTCTGTTGTAGTAAAACAGAGACAATTGGAAAGAAAGTACAACGTTCTTTTGTGGAGAATGAAGAAATTTTAAATGAATAGTATCTCTTTTGCCCTCTGTACTTTGAACACATTTTCATTTGGCCATAGGCCTACGTCTCACTCTTCAGTATTTTATCTCAAGTTGTTACCTACAGCAAGGAGTTTTCTTTTCCAACTCCTTGCCTATATAGGCAGATACTGATTTTGTGCAAAATGCAGATTTGCTGTATTAATATACATTGCTCATAAGCAGAGCAGGGAGCTGTGTCAAAAAATACGTTATTTTTAAGTTTAATTTCCATAGTTCTATTGCACGGTAACTCAAACTTAAGATCTAGTGTAACGCTCCATGTAACCGGGCCCAGATATGGACCTCCTACTTGAAGCCGATCAAGTAGCGTCTCGCAACAACAGGCCTTCATTGGTTGATCTTGAGTGATAGTTGTTATTTTCAGTTTCTCTAGAATGGGGCCACTCTTTTCAGACCCATGATATAATGGTCTGATGGCTAAGAGTATAAGAACACTAGGCCATGGTGTCTCATTAGGGGACACAGCTCCTTTTTGCCTTGGTGGTTGAGTGTATACTTGCATACTAGAGTTTTCGGGTTAAATCCCTGTGAAACCACTTGGAAATATTCTGCTTGTTCAGCGTAGCTCACGCCCGTATACAACTTTTTCAGTGGGGAGGTTCGATTTTGCCACAAGTGGAACATTTTCCCAATCAACGGCCCATTTCGGTGGAAGCGAACGGGCTGTTAATTATGATAATGCTTATTACAATAGTAAAACTTGGACAGGAACTTTAATTTGGGCTTTTGAACGCCATATGGGACAATAAAACATCAAACGTCTCATCATATGCTACTAAAGTGCTATCCGAAGAGGAACTCCAGATCTTGCGGGGAGGTTCGTCCGAACCCTATGAACCCCCTTGCATACGGGCCTGTAGCTGTTTGCAGTGATGCTGAAGGTGCTTAAACCGTTACACCTAAATCTGAAGCTTCAGGGAGCAGAACCTTTAGGGATATATGTTCGGTTTTCACCTTCCAGGATCCAGCCTACGGGACTTAAAAACATGAACCACTTGGGAAAGGTAGTGGTTTCTGGGTTAAAATATAAAACAGAAGTTATCACTTTCCTCTGTAATTCATGGACCGTAACACTTAAAGATGCCTTCTGATGTGTAAAATGAGTTGTAAAGCAGTAAAGTGCCATAAATTTAGCGCTCTTACATTTATCAGTTTATGAGGCACATCAGACCGTCAATGGCTCTTAGGCACAAATTAAAAGAGCGCCATCTTCTCAGTTTCAAAACGCCATTTCGTCGGGAATGAATGTGAATGTCTTGCGTTAAAGAGGCGTGTATGCATGCTAATTAAAGTCAATTTTGTGTTGCAAAGTTGCGAAAAAGAGTGTATTTTTCAGTAAAAGAGCAACTGGGCATCACTGCAGAAGGGGTCCCTATTAAGTTTTCGGTCCTTCTAGAAAAATGCCACTTTCTTTTGCATTATTTTGTCAAAAAAATCTTTTATTTGTGTCTACAGAAATGTCGGAAAATTGTTTGATCACGTATTGCTTTTTATACTTTTAACTGTTTAACCAGAGGCCTAACCACTCCCAGGTATAGCTGTATTGGGAAAGTACCGTGTTCTGTTTGTCGGGAAATTATTATGCATCGCTGGGAAAGTAATCACAAATTAAGGGTTCTGTGTCACCAGGAAGTTGCAACAGAAAGCAGTCGGAATGCTTAACGTGGATGCAATTTGGTGCATTAGAAAGTTGCAAATTTTTGACATATTTTTACAGAGGAAACAAAAATGGGTTTTCTTTCTTAAATTAAGGGGCAGGAAGCATGCTTCCGCCCACCATACTTTTGACTGGGGATGTGAGGCTATGAAATAATGACAGTACCGTATATGTTTCATTAGTCTCATCTCCTATACCTTAACATCTGTTACACTACAGGCTTATCCCAGATCTGGCATGGTTTATCCATACCATCTTTTAGAAAAGGGTCATGGTTGGCAGGGTGGGGATGTCTGAGATGGAAGAGGACGCATGTCGTCGTGTTGGTAAATCGAGTCCACCGTCCATGTTTTCAGTTTTCACTTTGAAGTTCATGTTTGCCAATCACATTGGGTGAAACTGATGGGCGGTCCCCCTTCTTATAGTCTTCTCCCAATACCCCTGCTGATTACACTGCTGATGAAAAGAGTTCCCTATGAGATCTCGTTTTCAAGTCAAAATCTAGGAGAATGTAGGTGAAAGTAATGTACTATGACAAAAAGGAAGGCTTATGCTTAGTAGCAGGTAACCACGCATGCTTCAAAACTTACAGGTAACCATGGAAATGGATATGTACAGTTTCCCCACATTCCTAAAAATTGAGTTACATCCGTCGTACAAAGTGCAGCTTTTGTAAAACAAATATGATATCACGAGCCTTAACAACGGTTCACTCGCTTACACTTTTCTTATTGGTGGCCTTACGAGGTTGTTTGATGCTAAAGCAGATGCTTTCAAATTGGAATTAGAAGGTTGTATGATTGTATTTATTTTATTTTATTTTATTTTATTTTATTTATTTATTTATTTATTTATTTATTTATTTATTTATTTATTTATTTATTTATTTATTTATT